>JAHDVE020007968.1:0-102660 GCA_022606495.2 Halesus radiatus | reverse complement strand
GTTCCCATTGTATATAATTAATATTATACAATAAAAAAAATAAAAATAAAATTGAGTTACGTATCACTCGTACGTTTTATGAGCCGACGATGAAACTCGGGGATGCAGCCCGAAGAGGATGCAGCAAATAGTTAATAACATATGTAATATATTTTATATGGTAAGTACAAAAGTAACTTTAGTAAATTGTTTATATCCAAATGTTTGTCCTTTTTCCTTTCCTCGGTTAGGGTTTTTAATCCAGTTAAGATATTTTCTCAAAGAGCACAAATAATGTAACATGAATTCAGTCTAATAAATCATTAAACGCATTTACGAGGTATTCTCAATTTGATTTAATTCATTAGCAAATATAATCATCCACTGTTTGTTGTTAACGACTCGCAGCTGTAGTAGACGTGGTTTATCCCATCAGATATTCCAGAAGCTCGTCAAGCAGTTCGAGAAGCTTTGAAACCGTCGCGGTTAGAGTTATATTATGCACCCGAACGAAACAAGCGCATTTTACGAGAAACACAACAAAGTCTTGTGTTTCACAATACAATAATATGTAAAGAGAAAAATCTTAAAGAAAATCAGGAATATTCCAAAGTTATGAGAAATGGAAATCAATTCATAACACCCAATTTTAAAACAGCTCAAATGCAAAACCATTATATTTATCAAACCATAAAAAATTACAATAACCTTCCCATTGAAATGTGCCGTATTTATTTGTTCTGACCAATCAGAATAAATAAATACAATTAAACTCTTCTTTAAAAAAACACATACATTCGTAAATATTACATACCAAACATTATATTAATAGAAGCAAATTAAATATTATGTACGTACCAGTGGCGGATCGTGACTTTTGAGTAAGCTAGAGTGCTAACATTGAAAAATACGACATTATTGATGTTGCTGAAGGTGAATATATATTTTTTAAATTGATTTTTATTTGTATGGAGATTTAGATCACTCTCAGTTTATCACTCAAAAGTCACGAGCCGCCACTGGTACTTACCAAATTAAGAATCGTGGCTCCCTTATCAGACACAAGAACTTCTCTTTAAAAAAAATCTTTTTTGATAAGGTATACACGACCGAGAACACCGTTTAATTAAATATTTTGTAAATGACTTGAAATGCAAACTTATAAAAAAAAAACAGTTCGATATTAAAAAGTCGACAAAAAATGAGGATGCTGCGATCGTTTAAAATGGTTTCACTAAGATGGCTCATAGGAAAATATTTGTAAATTTTAAAAAAATCCCAATGGTTCAAGTGCATATTTTTTAGTTTACCAAGCGGTGTTCAGAAATCAGTGGTACGTTCCGAAAGATGATTTTACAAACGAGTATATTCTTAAACATCTTTTTAAATTTTAACTCTCTTTAGGGAAGTTAATTAATTACATGGAAAGGCAACTTTTTCGAATTTCTGAAATTTATTTATCGAAATAATCATTGTATTAGATGTTAGATAAATAAAAAATTTAAAAAACTTACAATCAAATTCACAGATATAAATTAAAAATTTAAAAAAAAAACGTGAATAAATGAATTATGATGTTTTACGTCGTTTCTTTAACAAGCTGTCAAATGCGAATACGTGAAAACATTTAAAGGTGAAGAGAAGACGAAGTCAGTAGCTTTGTGGTGTCGTTTTATTCTTCTCTTTCGGTGTGTTTGTTAAATTGTGCTTTATGTTACATTTCCCTTATTTACTTTTGTTATTATTTAGCTACTCTACCAAGTGGTAACTGATACTGCTAACCAAACAACACTCTCAACATTTTATTACTGGATTATTAACACTTCCCAATGTTAATTTTATAAATATAATAACCTGAAAATGTTTCAAAACAATAAATAAATACTAATGACATGTTGCAGTTCCAAATTAATACATACGAGTATAATTAGTATATCAAATGGCAAGCTATACTCGTACATTTAAATAATCTACACAAATTTGATCTGAGCATATTGTTGGGAGCTAATAAAAAAAGGATTTAATAAATAATTGAATTAATAATAATTACGTTGTTTAAAAAACTGTTTTTAATACCCGTATCTACGTGTGCTCCCCCAACAGGATAAACAATATACTAAAAGTATGGACAAATAATAAGCACATAGAACAAATTACAAAAATTAACAATAACTGGTATATTTTATTAATTATTATTAATCTTCTTTGAATTATTTTAACATTTTTAATTAATAGCTCACCTACTTTCATTACTTATTGCTAATGTTTGTAATATGTTCTATTGGCTTATTATTTGTTATTTTTAGTATACTGTTTATCCTAATAAAACAGTGGTTTAAACAAAGTAATTCTTATTAATTGAATAATATATTTGTTAAGAAGGTACACAAGTTTGCTTGAGAAATGACAATAACCTCCCGAAGTTCTGCAGTACCACATTGCGAAGGTGCATTTTCTATTGCGCCAAAAGATCCAATGTATAATACGTACGTTACGCCAACTCTGATGTTGCGTAATGTTGTACGAGCATGTTTGTTGTTGATGATGGTTGGATTGTAACAATTGTTGGATTGCAGATGCCGGATATATTGTGGCATTGAATTGATTGCCAATTATCACAGTCTAAGATCGCACGGCTCGATTGATATGTCGATGACTGATGCGGTCAGTTCGACAGAACCAGACAGTCTGTAAACAAGCTGAGCGTTGGAATGCAGACTCCTGAAAATTTCACATTTACGATATCGTGAATTTTTACGCGAAATTTGTAATTTTTTGGTAAATAACCTCGAATCATGGTATTTTTGACGCGATGTTCTGGTATTTTAAAATAAAAAAAGTAATATTGAACGTTCCGAATATTTACTTGTCTATGGTTTTGACAATCTTCAATAGTGATAAAATGGAATGCAGCTAACTTCATTTCGAAAACGCCGCGTAGTTGAATTCTTATTTCGATTAAAATATATATATTAAATTTAAAAACAATATATTCATTTTAAAATATGCACCAATTTTGTAGCAAAATACCAAAAAGGGAACATAAAACCATCGTTTTTGTTGAAAAATAGATACATTTTCCCAAAAAGAACGAAAATTTTACAAAAATAACGCGAATAACACAAAAAATAAGGCGAAATTTTCAGGTTCCCATTTAAATATTTAATGATTTAATACAATTTTGATACGCCCGTTAAATGGCTAAAACATTGCCTTTTAATATTTGAAATTCACTGCTTTTTATCTTCACTGTAAAACAGAAATCCAATAAGTTTTTATAATTAATAATGACGTTCAAACTTAAATACCAGTATATTTATTTTTTTTCAAAACGCTCCAAATCTATGGCCGGTCGGTTTTGATCAGTTTTGAGGTTAGAATGTCAAATTTCAAAACAAAAATGAGATTTAGCGCACATAATTTTATGTTCTATTCTCGGTAAACCGATGAGTAATAAAATTATGTATCTTTGTAGAAAGTTTAACTCAAAGAATAATAATAGTATTTAGCATTAACATTATCATAATATCCGAATCGATAAAATTGGTTTGCTCATTAATACTCTAATTTATTTCGTTAATAAAAGTTTTTTTATATTGAACAACAATTATAGAGCTTAAAGTCACTCAAATTAAGTTTAAATTTCGCAAAAACGAAAAAAAAAAAAACATATTTAAAAAATACAAATCAAAATCGAAAAATAAAAATGTCCATACTAATCCAAAAACAGAATGCGCACGTGAAGTCAGATGTTCCAAATGAAATGGTACTAACATAACAAGGTGTTTTGAGGAGATGATTTAAAATAACGATTTATAAATTCTACGTATAATATTCAGAATTATATATTCAGAATCGGCGTTTGATGATCTACATGAATATATGTTTTTAAAGCCATTATATTTTTTCAATAAAGTTCCTTATTACGTGAATCAACAAACAACTCGCGAACGCTGAACTCTGGGACCTTCGTTGGCTCCGGATTCAGAGTTCACGGGTTTGAAACTCGGCGTGTGCAAATACATTTTATTACATGCATAAGTATTTACGGCAAACACAAAAAAACACACACTTTGCAGGATGCTAAGTCAACAAATAGGTAGTACAAATCCAAATTATATACGGGTAATTAGGAAAATACATAAGGTAAACAATAATCGTCAAACTGTAATCTTTTATTATATATGAAATACGTACTGGAATTGCTATAAATGGATTTCAAACTATATCTATTTTCAGACATTTAGGATGAATTCCGTAGAATTTTAAAGAATACGGTTTAAATATTTTTGTCTTATGAAACCTTATAAATTTTCCTAAATACCCGTAGGGAATTAACACAACCAATATTTGTGGTATTGTATTACGTGAATTAGCAACCTGAAAAGTGCCTAGTATTAACCCTAGAATAGAAGCGTTTTTCCTTAGCCCATCACCCAATGGAAGAGAGAAGTATATTTTGCTCCTATTTTAATCTCTCTAATAAACATATTTACTGATTAAATTGATAAAAATATTCCTAAATCATTCGTTTATTGTGTTTGAGAACCGATCAGTAAATTTCACTCAATACTTCCCGCAATAAAATGAGTCGAAAAATAACCTCAGTGAAAAAGTATTCAACTTATCTACGAGAAAAAGGCGCAGCCTGCTACTATGAAGACAAGCGCATTGCTGATGAAATAATTGAAGGAAAGCATATCTTGAAGAAAGCTAGTTGGACAGAATAAATTATACTCCTCGCGTCCATTCTTGGGTTATTGTTTGCTGTGTTATCAACCTGTAAATGTTACAAATAAAAATAACAACATACCCTGATCGGTATCACAACATAGTTCCACTGGCTTCGGCCAGTTGGGATTCTTGTGCGGTATTCACATAAAAATGGGTTCTTCTTCTGAGTGAATTCAATATTAAATGAAAAACTGATAATAATTTACGTCATATTCAAATGAATACTGACTTCTCATAAATACAGGACTTGGCAGATGGCTACAGTTTATACAGTTTATAGGTTACCAATACACTTTACTGGGAAAACTGTCATCAATAACAAATTAAGTCCACTTCTTTGAAAATGCAATAAACCTTCGGAAAATTAATTTACTTTTGTCTGTAAATACATTGTTGGTAGTAAGCCAGTGGCTTCTTCGTAGTTTGATAATTACTTTTAAAGACGAAATAGCTGTCAGGCGTAATAATACCAAAGTTATGTAGCACAACTTAACTCTAAAATGAATTTCCTGTGTCATTTCAATTCGTATGTCAATTTTGTAATTATTTTTATTTACGGATTATTTTCCAAACACACAAAATACACAACACGAAATGAGATAAACAAGAGTCACAGATAACTAACATACTCGTACACAATAAAACAGGAATGAAGCAATTACAACAATACACATTTCAGAGAACACTCGAGTCAAGCCTGAACAAGGTTTTGGTAGACTCCATGATTTGAGACACACTAAATGATAATCTTCGAAGTTTATTTTCGTAAAGCCTGAAAAAATCATTTAGACTGGTACCCAAAAATTCAAGGTCCTAGCTTGAGTTAGAAAGTGGAGAAAGGTACCCATAATTAGAAGAGTGTAGACTGAGGAAAAGTAATTTATTGTTTCCGAGTCTACGGCAAGGAATGTTGAACTGGATGAGTTGCAACAAATAAGGTTAGTCAGTTATACAATTTTGAAAATTCAAATGAGTTCAAAGCCTTTCCCATGCTTTTCTAATAAAAAATAAAAAATGATTAAATTTAATAAAAAAAAAAAGTTATTTGGCGGACCCTTTAGTAGGTCGGCGCCTGTTCATGTGCAATATTTCAACATAATGTTGATAAAACATCGACGATATTCAGGAATGTGTCGCTGAAAGCGAAGCTCCAACCTTTTCCACGATAAATGTAACTCTAATAACTAACTAGCTATAACACCTTTTTTCCGCCGGGGTAGGAAGAGAGGATGGACCGCCACACAACACTCCTGAATGGCGTATTGTTAAAACACGACGTTCTGGCTGAAATAGGATTCAATGTCTGAGTTAAGCGGTAATTAGACGATCATTTTTTTCATACCGATCTCCATACGGAAGCCACTTCGGAAGCCATAGAGAAAATCTTCGCTTTACACGATCATTATTTTTATACCTACAATTTCATACAGATTTGAACACATGGTTGCCATTAAAGAAGAAAGAATATTTTGGGACGGTACTTAATCGTAAAAAAATAGCAGCACCTTCACAAAATGTTAATTTTTTTTTTAATAAATATCCGTGAAAATCACAATTCCGAACAGAAACACGCCTTCACAATCAATTTTAATACACTCTAAACTACATTTAATCTTTTTGACAATGTTTTAAATTATATTCCTAAATATACACGCAGCATCTCCACAAAATAGGTAACATTAAACTTACGTCAAAGAATGACAGCGTTCATAGAAAACGCGCTAAACTGGACAATGTGTTCGCGTATTATTTACTAGCAAAATATACTCTAAATCCACAATACTCAACAGTAATAAACACACAGTGTTGTATTATCAGTAAAATAATGTACTGATTATACAACACTATTTAATGAATATTCAAAGAAATAAACGCGCAAAATTTCCACATTACAAACATACGAAAACAATGACAGATGAAGACAACAGCTGATCATGACATAATGTCCGCCATCTTAAACTGTACGAAAAAATAAAACGCGTTCTAAATTTCATAATTTTTCCATAGAAAAAGACAACTCACGTCCAATCTGGATGAAAATAGGTATCGTCTAATTACCACTTTAGCATCGTGTTTGGGTCTCTCCCAGGCGTCGTGAGTTCAATTCCTCGGCTGGCTTAGTCCTCCATTACGACACAAGCAACATCAACATCAACTCTGTAATATATTAGTTTTTTAAGTATTTTATAAAGACTAAGAAAAGGGGCTTCCGGTTACTGTGATGGTAGTAGGAGATTTTCAATATTGTCAGGTTATTCGTAACCTGGAAATGTTTGTAGTTCTTTATAAATAAAATAATAAATAAATGTCTTTCTGATTCTTCTCACGTGCAGAACTAAGTTATGAATGGCGATGTCGCGGTAAAACTTACTAGGTTAATAGCTGCTTCGCAGGAAATGTGGATATTTTCCATACAACCCACAACAAATTTAAACAACAACTAATCAATATTACGTGCCTATACTTGTATGTAACCTTTTTGACAATTTATAACGCTATTGTTACCTGTACCTACTTATAATAATGCATTATGTTAATTGTATTTTGGTTTATAACAGTTTTTGCAAAATAAAATAATACAATATTTTTTTCCTTTTTTTAATGTTAACGGTCAGCGCCCAAAATACACACTTTGCAGGTTTCTAACTCAAGAAACGCTACGAATGATTTATGTGTAACTTCTATACGGGTATTTAGGAAAATGTATGAGGTAACATAAACAGAAATTAACAATAAATGATGAAAGTGTAAGTGAGAGGAATGGCAGAGAGGAAATTTTTATTAATTTAAAATAAAGATAATTTCATTACGCAATACGATAAACAATTTAAAAAAAAAATTAAAATACATTTATCATTAGTATTTACAAAATCAAATCAGAAATATGAATTTTTCTGACCGTCCACAAAATATTAAAAAAATACGAAAATAATTTTTAAAAGTAGCGATAAACATTTTGCAATGCAATCCCGGTACATTTTTTTAATAACAAAAATTTTGGATTCCGCATTTAAACAGTGTTTATGAAAAACGAAACTTCCCATTCTTTTTATTTTTGGAAAAAAAATTCTCGATATTTTAAAGAATTTTTTGAGGATATTCAACGCTTAAAGTATTTTGTAGAACATTCGTAGGACGATCAGAAAAGGGTTTTATTAGAATTTGATATATGCTAAGCCTATGTTAATTTTCAGAATATACCACAAATAATTGACTCTTCATAGACCAAATGGTAGTACAGGCAGCCCTGATTTAATTAACCGCATTCAATTTCATATACCTACGAGAGCAACTCGTTACAAAATCCTATTTAAATGTAACAACACCAGGACTGAGCATTACAAAAACTCGTATCAATGTTTATCGTATTGCTGAATAATATTTAATTATTTCAAATTGATAAATAATCCTTCCCCGACGCCCCTCTTCCCCTTGTTTATTGAAGCTGACAAAAACATTATGTTCTGTTATTTTGAGACGATCGCATGGACATTAAAACGTTTCACGATACTTGTAACAGGTTACAAATATATTACGAGTGTACGAGTATATTAACATTTTTGTAAGCGCGCGTATTTTGTCGGGGTTTACGAACTATGCGGTGTCATTTACCCTGCACGTAGAAACCGGTTTGTAAACCGCTTATTTTTTTTTATAAATTCATTAAATAAACTAATAATATATCGCATTTCCCTAACTTGCACACCCTCCTTGCTTCATTCTCATTCATATCAGAGTGGTAGATACTGTCAGTATCGCCCTGGTGAAAGACCATCATTCAGAATAGCCAGGTACTTCCCCACCATCCTCTTCCCCGTCTCCTTCCCCTCCTCAATACCTTCAGCCTCACAAAATACCCCAATTGGGGATGCCATAGTCGCACTACCTCCAGACGGTTGGGAACAGTTGGGACTCTTGGGAAAATTAAAAAAATAACTTTTCTATTATTCCGGTTCTTGACATTACCCGACTGAAGCGTTTGATTAACTCGATCGTAGCACGTCTTCCTCGAGTGTCCCCGACTTGTACCATTCACCATCTATATATAGTATATTCTATTGCACCAGGCATTTCCTGCGTTCATCCGCATAATTGTCCGATCATTGCGCTTCTTTCAGCCTTGTATTCTTGGGGAATCTCCACATTTCTAACACGGTTTTACCACACAAACGCCTCAGGGATCTTATATAATTCAAATATTTTAATGTACAAAAAAAACATCATTTTAAATGAACGGTCAGCACCCAAAAATACACAATTTGCAGGTTGCTAACTCAACAAATACTTCAAACGATTTATCTGTAATGTAATTTTAATTGTATAAACAGGTCGTATTAGCTCTGGCTAGAGACAGAGGTCTCAGGTTCGATTACCAGATGCGGCTGATACCTTTTTATCTTATGTCTCTTTTTATGCTTCATTTGAGATTTGTTAATATTATCTTTTTCAATGATTAAATATTACAAAGAGGTTTACAAGCTTCAATAAGCTATTTCAATAAATAGAATACGTATTCTTGCTAAACTTATAGAAAAATCAATAGATGTCCCATATAATTCAAAATCGGCTAGGCAAATCTGTGGCACTATCTAGTTTGCAAATATATTTGGGGAGAACTTTGCATACCAAAAGATAGCAGCTAATAATATGGGAATTAACTGAGGAAAATATTGGTACAAGTGTGATGTCAATAAAAATGACGTAAAAAAAACAGCTCTCATTAGCTCAATGGTTAGAACGCTGCCCCGGGAAAACAAAAGTCCTGGGTTCGTTCCCAGTGTCTTTTTTTGTTCCATGTTTCATTTGAGATTTGTTAATATTATCTTCTTCAATGATGTAATCTTTTAAATTCTATATGAAATACGTATCTACTGGAATTTCAGGTAAAACGTTCTATATTGCTTTTACGGGTTTTCAAACTGCGCCTATTACCAGATATTTTGAGATGTATTTCATAGAATTTAAAAATTACAGATTGAGATTTTTTGTCTTTTGAAACCTTATAAATTTGCCTAACGATCCGTATAGAATTTACGGATACATCTTGTGTGGTATTGCTTGAGTTAGCGACCTGCAAAGTGATGTTTTGGGCTATTTTTGAGTGCTGGTTCTACAAAATTAAAAAATATAGTTACATACCTCCTGTTGACACTGCTATTCTACACACGGAAACTTTGTCTGTAAAATTAACTCACTTAGTTTTTGGCACAGTGTGTATTATTTATTTTGCTATTATAAAGTAAGTAGATATCGATAACTTTGTCATCTTTGACTCAAATAATAATTTTATATCCTCATCGGATAGGGATAGTATAATATTGTCCGGGTGGAAGATTATTCTATTTCTGCTTTTATAGACTTCCAGATCACGTATTAATACATTCATACACACACCCACGGCAAAAAAAAACAGTCTATTATAATTTCACTATCACAACAAGAGTTCAAATATGGTTTTTAATACATAAAACATCATAGAAAAATAGTCAGAGACTAACTTTGCTCACATAAAATATTTAAAAAGTTGTATTTTAAGATCGGTTTATTTCAGATACTTTTCGCGTAAATTTCACTACTGACGAGTCCAATAAAATGTGCAAATTAAATCTTTATATTCGTATGTCAAAAATATTGGTTCGTTTATTTTTGTTTTCGCACGGTGCCCGCCCGCCGTCCTTGTCTGTCGCGAGATAAATAATTGGCGACAGAGAAAGATGGAAGAGGCTGGGACGTAGCCTGTAGCCGGTCGGTGGTTAGATAATTTTAGACCGGCAAACAGTGCGAGATGTGCCGCTCTGCCCTCGGATGCTATAATTATCCCGTGCAACGATCACACCGTATCAAAACTCGAGCACTTTTGACACAAACGCTTCCTGTAAAATTCACAAAATGCCCGCCTAATTCTCTGAACCCCACACAGTCAAAACAAAACAATGCAACATTTACGAATTACAAATTTCCAGGAAGCTGTTCTATTTTTGAAATAAATGCATAATAGTGATACCAGCTTAAAAGCAGTTTAATATTATTACGTTTTAAATGTGGGTAGGTATAGGTACCTATTTATTTTCGGAAATCGGGGTTAGTTAGGGTTTTGAAGTTTATTATTATGTATTTAATATTTCGGCACGACGTTTTCCCGCTCGAGGTGCGGCTCGGGTACAGGGTACGCGGGTGATGCAGGCGGTTTCCATGAGTCGACTGAAGGCTTCGGCGTCACCGTCGGGACGCTGGCGCTCGTTTTCTGACAAAGCTCCGCCCACGAGTATTTCCGTTACCCACGCGAAATTTGTTGCAAATGTAGCCGGGATGGTTTATTGTGTAAGTATGTACAACTGATTTGCATAATGGACTTATTCAATTACGAGTTCTCCGCGTTTTTTTAATAATGATGGACTTTCAGACTTCCGTACTTACTCGTAATTATTGTTGAATTGTTGTTTTTTAATGTGAACACTGCACAAGAGTCCCGAAGTCAATGGGACTTTGGCATCCCCAATGGGATTTGCTGTGAGGCTGAATGGATATGGGAGGAGAAGGGGAAGGGGATGGGATTGAGATGTACCTAGCCGTTCAGATCTGATCAAGAAACACGATTAATGCCATTTCAAGCAACGTTTCGATTGCTACGCACAATACAATATTAATTTTAAAATAATTGTTTTGTAAACAAATAACTTCACTACCCAACTTGGCCCGAGATTCGATATGGAATATATGCAAGAAACTAAAAGACTTATTGCCTCATTTCAAAACTACATGGCTCATGCTGGAAAAGTAGTTTCTATCAGAAAACGCGGTAACGAAGATAAGTATATTTTGGACTTTATAAATAAGAGTTTGAAGTAAAAATGTGGATGGCATTTTATAAAAATAAACATTAATTATTCATTAGGTATTAAACAGTTAGTATTGAGTCGGGGGCATCGTGTGGGCAGGTACTCGGCTGAGTGGCTAGTGACGATATATGAAAGATTTTTTTGGTAAAATTAAAAATAACAATCTCAACTCCAAAAACCAAAAAAATCACCGAATTGTTACACGGGCTTTAGCAGTGAACAGCCCCATCTCCTTCCCTTCCCTACTCTCACAACATACCCCTTAGACTTCAGACAATTGAGAGTAGTTGGGAAGAAATTGACATTAAAAACATAATATGATATAGGAACCTATACAATATATTAGCTGAAGTATCCTGCCTTGCTCGGGGTTATGAATGGTTTGGAGGAAAGTTTAGGTTTGAGGTTGTGATGACGGTTGTGTTGATGTGACCCCTACCCCTACCCCTACCCAGTAGTTTTCTCTTAGGTTGAACGTCAATTGTGCAAAATTTAATCAAAGTACCAAAGTTTGGTTTTATAGGGGGGGAAGGAAAATGGGGGTGGTTTTTCGTATATAAATCTCATATAAACAAAGACCGTCCTTTTGTTTTGAAAGTTAATTGTGCAAAGTTTCATAAAATTGTAGATATGTATACAAAAAAAAAAACAAACAAACAAACATCGCCCGGGACACTCTTCTAAACATTTAAGATATTAGGTACTTTTATGTTTTTAAAGTGTGGTAAAACCACCATTAGGTTTATAGCAGTTGACAGCACTTAAACGTTGAATATTTGCTTGTTATTGTTGAGTAATAGTATAATTGTGAGATAAATGTCTCTAGGTATAGTAGAATCTCGAGTAGCGCACCGTAGTACTACTAAAGCGACCTAGTAAAACCGCTGAAACTCGGGATGTCCACAATAATAATTTTCATTTACAAAAATACGTGTTTATGGAGGCATTTTTTTTGTGACAGATACTACGGCACCTCCAATTGAGGTATCTCGTGAAACTCTAGGGAGCGAGGAAAGGAAGGTAACTAGGAAGAGGAATGTTGGGAAGTACCTGGCTATTCAGATCTGGGCCTGATTCCGGTTCTTTTAAGGATAAGGCATTGTCCTTGTTCTTAGGCGTAAAGGTTAAGAAAAAAGAAAAACTAATTATTATCGCAAGTATAAGTAAGTTATTTGTCTCATACTAAAGCTATTACATGAACTGAATTAAAGAAATTGCGATGTTTGTAAAGTACGTAAGCCAAAAGGCCGATATGTCAGAAAAAAAGGAAATTAAATTTTGAAAATTTGAATTAATTACAAGTGTAAAGTGTAACTCCGGTGTGAAACACCGATAATTTTAATAATACTTCAATAATTAAACAATAAAATCCTTTTAAAATGTATTATCATTGACATGTTTGAATTGAACCGCAGTTAAGCAAAATGTTCAAAACTCTCAAGGATCACCCATCCTTAAAAAGAGACGAAACCAGGCCCCTGGTCACCAAACACGGATAAAGCTATTAAACTAAGCAAGAAACGTTGTGGTATTTCACCAGAATGATACTGAAAGCATCCATCAGTCTGGAACGCACCGTAAATGTACTACTCGAATGTCATATATAAATTTATATTAATTAAACGTGAAATAAAGCAATTTAAAAAAAATAATTTTATCGTATGTACGACACAAAAGAATAATAAATTTTGTATGCATTACCGGAAACTACTGTGGAACTACTGTGGAACTACTGTGGAACTACTGTGGAACTACTGTGGAACTACTGCATATTATTGTTATAATGCACAAGGAAATGCTGAAAAGGGGAAAACAAAGTTGGAAAAGTCCTGTATTTTAACACGTTACTAAATTACTTAAAGTTGGTTTAGACAGAAAATTTCTCAACACTAAAACTGCAAAAACTCTCGAATTGGGAAAAACCATCAAATCATCAGTTGAAGTATTTAAAAAAAACTAGAAAAGATTCCATATTGGCTGTTCCATGATACTTGAATAATTTTATAACATTTGTTCAATAAGTAATAACATCATTCTTAAATTATCTGAAATCCAATTAAAAAGATAAAATACTGCTTAGTCTGCTGAATGTGAATTAAGTAATTGGACAGTTTTAGTTTAAAATAAAAGGCAATAATAATAGTAATACATTATTCGTTGCGAATATGGCTGACGGGTTGTTAGTTGTTACGTACACGTACTACACGTACTACATGTACTACACGTACTACATGTCCGACGCGTTTCGTTGTGACGTCAGACGTCGCGGCGCAGGCCGTTATATCGACCCGTCTGTGATGACGTCATTGGTAAACCTACTCTGGCCCCGCCCGCAGTCCCCCCACACTGGCATCCTACTTCCTCTGCATTTGTACTTATTCGTCTTCCTTTATTCTTACTTCACCCTTCCAGCAAAGTTAGGTAATCTTCTTATTCTTCATTTATATAAAGAAGACACTTGACGTTCAAAATAAGAGGAAAATTACTGGGTTAATTAGGGATTATACAACTTTACGCAACGCCCGGTACTTCAGCTAGTAATTATATAAAATAAACAAAATTATTATAAAATATATTTCATTTTGATGCCTAGAGAGTTCCCTCTCAGTCACAGTATACATATATTTAGATTTTATCTTTCTTGCGAAAGAAGAATCAGGAGAAAGTGCGCGGTGAGACAAATAAGGTTGGAAACCTCTGATCTAGGGGAATATATCGTGTCTGCACGGGGTTGTTTATCGTCACAACTGTGTCTCAATCCCGTAAAACTTGTCAAATGTCACGTGCGGTAGTTTACCTCTGAGCCACACATAATGTATTCCACAGTTAAAGTGCTCATTCTCGGAATCAAACAAAATCACAATGTATTATTCATGTTCACACTAACTCACTCCCAGTGAACAGAAAATCCCTAGAAGAGCCACACCGATTTGAAAGAAAGCAGATGTCGTCAGTTTGCATAAGCCAATCGGCTTCTACGCCCCAGACAGGCTAACGATTATTTTCTCGAGAAAAAATTCTGAAATTTGAAAATGATCGATCAATGATACAGCTTTATTCTGGCACACGGACACGCCCGCAGCATACTCCTATCGGCTTATGTCTTCAGCACTCACTCCAAAGCAAAACATAAAAATCTGTCGTCGTTTCCAACAGGTTTTCCCGATTTCGTAATGTTTCTCGTAAACCCCTTGTAACTTCTCGTCCTTTTCCAAAAGGTTTTCCCGATTTTGTAACGTTTCCCCTTGTAACTTCTCGTCCTTTTCCAGCAGATTTTCCCGATTTCGTAACGTTTCCCCTTGTAACTCGGCTAAAGTCAGCGGTGACTTCCACCCCTCGAGGGGGGATAAATCTCCCTTAATATTTTTACAAAAGGAGCCCAGGTACCTACTTATTTAACTATTTCTAAATGGAGTTGTTTTATTAAACGTTAATTATAAATATTTCAAATTAATACCAACTCGTCTTTTGCCACCAATTTTACAATAAATGTAATATAAATAGAAAGGGAGGATAAAATAGTAAAACTGTGTTTATCTGAAGCGACCTGCCAGGTGCAGGTAAGTATATATCTGTTTGTACATAATTGGATAGAGAATAGGAAGTAATATACGTCCAGCAGAGCTTCAACTGGATTCTTCCAGGACATTTGACCCAGTAAGTCTTGCTGCAGCGTTGAAAACTGATTGCAATTTGTTAATTTGGTATTTGGGGAGACTTGCATATATTCCGTTGCAGTAATCTAGAGGTGACACAACGTACGAATTGACAAGCAGTTCAGTCGCCTTTGTTGGCAGGTTTCTCCGTACTGCTTTAATTTGCTGCTAAGACATAATATATTATATTACATAATGTATCATATCGATAATATCATTCGGACTTCTTTCCCATTGCTATGCTGACGATCAGCAAATCTACTTCTACTGTGCACCGAATGAGAAAGACAAATTAAAAGACATTACTGTCAAATGCATTTCCGCCATTACAAACTGGATGTCTTCGAACAAATTAAGATGAAATCCATCCAAAACAGAATTTCTTTGGACAGCAACAAAAAAGCGCCAATCAATTGCTTCCAGTATGTTCACGGAGCAATTGATTTCTCATCATGGAAGCCCGCCTCAGTCCAGCCTCCAGAATCGACGCATACCGGAGAAAGTTAAATGCAAGCGTTATTTTGGTGTATTTAATTTTTACCGCGACTTGACACAATACGGCGATTGTCGAATACAGCGGCAGTCACATCAATTAAATAATTGGTGGGTGGGGTACTACTCGTATATACCGCGACTTGATACAATACGGCGATTGTCGAATACAGCGGCAGTCACATCAATTAAATAATTGGTGGGTGGGGTACTACTCGTATATACCGCGACTTGATACAATACGGCGATTGTCGAATACAGCGGCAGTCACATCAATTAAATAATTGGTGGGTGGGGTACTACTCGTATATACCGCGACTTGATACAATACGGCGATTGTCGAATACAGCGGCAGTCACATCAATTAAATAATTGGTGGGTGGGGTACTACTCGTATATACCGCGACTTGATACAATACGGCGATTGTCGAATACAGCGGCAGTCACATCAATTAAATAATTGGTGGGTGGGGTACTACTCGTATATACCGCGACTTGATACAATACGGCGATTGTCGAATACAGCGGCAGTCACATCAATTCAATAATTGGTGGGTGAGGTACTACTCGTATATACCGCGACTTGACACAATACGGCGATAATAACATATTATCTAAAAAAAGGATTATTTTTTGTTACAATATTAAAAGTATGCATTATAATTTGTTCGTTTTATTAGCAGATTTACTGCCCTTAAAAGCAGAAACAAGAATATAGAAACTACTATAGGAAGTGCAATAATAATATTTAACTTGCATTCTTATTGTGTAAGTTCACAAATAACCGGCAAAGTGACTGATAGGGGGCCATATCGTCACTTGTCTTTAAACATTTCTCCTTTAGAGCTGGGCACAAACTTCACCATGGCCTATGTTATATAATTTCACAGTAAAGGGGATTGTGTCATTTCGGTATTTTTGTATGAAGTATTTGCCTGGGATGTAAATAAAACCAGAGTAAAGTTGTTTGGTCAAGCCTATTACAATAGCTTAGCGCCCGTCAAAAACATAATCCGCAATTTACATACCTTACATGTTATGTAACAAGAGTGAAATCCTATTATGTATTGCTTTACTTTTTATATAATGATAGGTGATCGAGGACAGACATACAGCCAAACATTCATGTAGATTTATACAACCCTGGAGTAGATTCAGGCTGAACCGAAACCGGATGGATTATGTATTCAATAAAGTGGTATTAAAACAAAGACATATTATTATTTCCAAATTTCACAGCCGTAATAACTAGACATCGGATTACTCGTATGTCGACTGCTCCAAGGAAGGGGTAGGCAGAGAAGACGGACCGCCAAACAACTTGATATTGGCATACACTTCGTGCTTCATTCACATTCATACATCGTCTCATACATTCTCTTCTATTATTCCGAGTCTGACATATATATTTACTATATACGTTAGAATATGATATATATTTTACTCACCTACGAATATTAACAAGATTTTAAAAATTAAAATGGCTCTCCTGCAAAATTAGGGGAAGTGAGTTATTGCCTTCTTCCTTGGAGCAGGATGCAAATGCATATCGATTGTAACTTTAACTAACGATTGTATTCCACTTCTTTAAGATGATTCTTTTGACGGCCTCCATGGTCGAGGGGTAAGGCTCTCGACTACGAATCCGAAGGTCGCGGGTTCAAATCCCCAAGTGCGCAACTAAATTTTATTTAATTAATTTGTGTTCTTTCACAATTAATTCATTTAAAAATAATATATAGTATATTTGCGCACGTTCCAAAGTGGAAGATACTCTCAGTATCGCCCTGGGGAAAGACCACCATTCAGAATTGAAACGTTGCTTGAAATGGCTTTTAGCCGTGTTTGGTGACCAGATCTGAAATAGCCAGGTATTTCCCCACCTTCCTTTTCCCCTTCTCCTCCCGCTCCACAATACCTTCAACTACAACATTACTCAATTGGGAATGCCATAGTCTCACTGGCTCAGAACGGTTGGAGCAGTTGGGATTGTTGTGCAGTATTCATATAAAAAAAAAATGATGCCACTGAGATGAAACGATTACTCAGCTTTGGATAAAGACTGTAGGGGTAGGGTAGTAGGGATATGAGATTCACATTAGTTTTAATCGATTAATCCCACATATTCATAAAATGATACATCCGTATTATTACTTTACAAGTGCAAAATTCGCATTGATTAAGTCAAGTCATTTGCTTTATAGTTTTGTTTTTCATATTTTTATAGGTTTCTGCGCATTGCTAAGACGACACATCTTTGTTAAGTTCATATCACTGTTAACATGAGAGGTTCGCATTAATTTAAACGATCCATTTATTTTCCATTTTTTATGGGTTCCCACATATTCATAAAATGATACATCCGTATTATTACTTTACAAGTGCAAAATTCGCATTGATTAAGTCAAGTCATTTGCTTTATAGTTTTGTTTTTCATATTTTTATAGGTTTCTGCGCATTGCTAAGACGACACATCTTTGTTAAGTTCATATCACTGTTAACATGAGGTTCGCATTAATTTAAACGAACGATCCATTTCATTTTCCATTTTTTATGGTTCCCCATTATTATTCATAAATGATACATCCGTAAAGTTAGTTTACTTTACGAGTGCAAAATTCGCATTGATTAAGTCAAGTCATTTGCTTTATAGTTTAGTTTTTCATATTTTTATAGAAAGTCTCGCGCATTGTTAAGATGACACATCTTTGTTAAGTCTCTATATCAATGTTAACAAGGAGAGGTTCGCATTAATTTTAAACGATCCATTTATTTTCCATTTTTATGTTCTCATACTCACATAAAATGATACATCCGTATTATTACTTTACAAGTGCAAAATTCGCATTGATTAAGTCAAGTCATTTGCTTTATAGTTTAGTTTTTCATATTTTTATAGGTTTCTGCGCATTGCTAAGATGACACATCTTTGTTAAGTTCATATCACTGTTAACATGAGAGGTTCGCATTAATTTAAACGATCCATTTATTTTCCATTTTTTATGGGTTCCCACATATTCATAAAATGATACATCCGTATTATTACTTTACAAGTGCAAAATTCGCATTGATTAAGTCAAGTCATTTGCTTTATAGTTTTGTTTTTCATATTTTTATAGGTTTCTGCGCATTGCTAAGACGACACATCTTTGTTAAGTTCATATCACTGTTAACATGAGAGGTTCGCATTAATTTAAACGATCCATTTATTTTCCATTTTTTATGGGTTCCCACATATTCATAAAATGATACATCCGTATTATTACTGTACAAGTGCAAAATTCGCATTGATTAAGTCAAGTCATTTGCTTTATAGTTTTGTTTTTCATATTTTTATGAGATCTCTTATCACTATACAGATGTGAGATTTACAATTAGTTTTAATCGATTCATCTGTCTTATAGTTTTGTTGATCATGTTTTACAGGACTTTTTTCCTGGAAAATGATTGCCCCCATTAAGAATAATTACCTCTAAACGTGGATGTAGAATATTTTTAAATAAATAGAGAAACAACTGGTACAGAGAGTTAGTTGTCTATCGAGAGCCGAGCAAGTGTTTTACTTCTTTTGCCTTCGCCTTTCATGAAACCCTCAACATCTGCTGCCTCGCCAAGCCTGAACACTGCCTGAGGATTTGCCTCTTAGAAACTAGCCAGCCCTGTTAGGACACCGCAAGTACCAGAGAATCAGCCCATCCAGTGCGCTACTTTCAGCACTGGGTACGTGACGCCAGCACTCCCCACCCAGCATCCCCAAAAGTAGAACGAGAGAGTGTTTGGAGCCAGCAACCTACAATTCACACATCTGTCCAGTACATCGATGGTTATCTAAAACTAAAACTACAAAACAAACTTTGTAGTTGTGATCAAACAAGATACATATATATAATCACCTCTTCCCGTAGTAAGATTTAATGACCTTTGTTGATCTACCTTTAACACCGTAATAATTATAGTATTTTCTCTTGCATTCTCTTAGAGCGCCCTTGAGGTGATTTTTCACAAAAACGGCGCTATACAATGATTTGGATGATTCGAATTATTATTATTATTACTATTATTATCTTATACCCCAGAGATAATACTAAAAATTATAATTACGTAGGTATAGGTAAATTACGTTTCTTAAACTAACTTAATATTTACGACTGTGTTAAAAAAAGTGGACATCTGGAAATATTGAAAGGCTGATGAAAGCGTACGCTTAGTTGTTTTGGGTATTTATTTAAATTATGTTGTTTTTAGGCTGTTATCAACTTGTAATTCTAATCATTACGATTATTCCTGCATTGGAGTTTCCCTTTTTTAATATTTTATATAACTTCTCTGTAGCCCTACAATCAATATTGTGTGAAAGATAAAAAAAATAGGTAAAGTTAGTTAAACGATACTTAACTAACTTATATTCATGTGAGCAGCGCGCAAGGGTCCGCACAACTGCTCCTAACCTTCTGGAGCAAGTGAGACTATGTCACGCCAAATTGGGGTATGTTGTGAGGCTGATGGCAGAGAAGGTGAGAAGGAGATGGGTTAGAGGAAGGTAGGGAAGTGCCTGACTATTCAGATCTGGTCACCAAATACGGCATAAGCCATTACAAGCAATTTTTATACATAAATCATATATCGTACGGTGCTCAAACAATAAATTTACAATAAATTATTTTTAACAAAAATAACAATTAATTACTATAAATAGCTAAAATCAGCAATTTCCGCCAACAGACAATAAGGTGAGCGGTTAAGTCGGTCGCCAAAATTATTGTTTAGTTACGGTGGTTACAGTTCAAATCCAACTGAAGAAGGAAGGTGAGGAAGTACCAGGCTATTCGGATCTGGTCACAAAACATGGCAAAAGCCATTTAAACAATTTTATTTGATTAATTTGTGTTATTTCACAATTTAGTCAATTAACACAACATATGCCGTAGTCCCACTGGCTCCAGATTATTTTTATACATTAGTCCATACATAGGCAAGGCCTATATCATCTTTGGGGATGCTGTGTGGAAGGTTTTTTTTAGGGAAATGAAGGAAGTTCAGGGCAAGAAAAAGGTATGAGGGGTGGGTACGAATCTGGGGGTCAGTGCGTCCAGGAGTGACGTATGAATCCATCCAACTCACTGGCTGGGAAGGCCAAACCTCACCCCATGAACTTGGGCACCCTTTAGGCACTTTAACAATTATTTGGGGTCTAGCGGTAATTAAAAAAAAAAGTTTTGCCCCATGTTCATAAAATACACTGAAATATAATATTAAAAAAAATGTTTAAAATAAGCATTATTGTGGACATTAAATTAAATTAAAATGACCAATTTACGTTGGAACACAAAATTGCCCTAAATGATTTAAAATATCGACCCGAAAAAAACGTGTTTTAAACGTATTGTTTTTATAATTTTATTTACGTAATCATCTTTAGATAGCAAATATAATAATAAAAAAAAATACAATAAACCCGCAAATAATTTTCCAAGTTGCCACTAAAATTGTGAAAATTGATTTCTTTTCATGGCATATTCTTCGTAATTTAAAACAAAAATAAATAAAATACTTCTCATCCATACTGGATATTTACTAAACCTTTAATTAAAAAAAATACATCATTCAGTTTGGATGATTATTTTGGCCTTCATTCCAAAATTAAGTTATGTATGAAATAGGCAGCGCAGCCGTTCCTCTTAAGACCTGGAAAAACCTCACCCCCCATAAACCTGGACACCCTTGTTAAGTCACCAAACGTAGCGAACCACTTGGGGTGACCTATGGTAGGGGGGTTGCTTATCCATTAAATCCGGGACGGAGGTACCTACACCCACCTCCCAAATTAAATCTCCCAGGTTGAAGGCAGTTGGGACTCTTGTGTGGTTGGAACTCTTGTGGGTGATTCACATATCAAATCACCCACAAGACAAATCCTACCCTCATGAACCCATGCACCCCTGCTAATTCACCAAACGAATCTAACCACTTGGTGAGACCTATGACAGAGGTGTTGGTTATCTATTAAATGGTTCTCGGGGCAGCGGTACCTACACCTGCCTCTTAGATCGAATCTACCAGGTTGAAAGCAGTTGGGACTCTTGGGCAGTTGAGACTCTTGTGCAGCTGGGAATTTTGTGCGGAATTCTCATAGAAAAATCATATATCATTTCATAAAAACTCTACTGTTAAGACATGCACAAACTTAACCATTAAATCCCGGGGCGGCGGTACTTACACCCGCCTTTCAAATTGAATTTCCCAGGTTGAAAGCATTTGGGACTCTTGTGCGGTTGGGATTCTTGTGCAATTGGGACACTTGTGCGATTGGGACTCTTGTGCAGTATTCACATAGAAAAATCATACATCATTTCATAAATACTCTACTGTTAAGACCTGAACAAACCTCACCCGCATGAACCCGGGCACCCCTGCTAAGTCACCAAACGTAGCGAACCACTTGAGGTGACCTATGGCAGATGTGTTGGTTATCCATTAAATGATTCCCGGGTGGCTTCCTGCTTCCCAAATTGAATCTCCCAAGTTAGAAGCAGTTGGGAAATCGTCGAGGTAGTGTTTATCCAATGAATCGCTATATTCGCTAAGAATTGTACAAAAACCTGATTTTTAGCATTTTCCTAACAATTTCCATTTTGTAGATACAACATTTTAGCTCTAAGCCATCGAAATGCATGGCTTAGAGCATATGTTGAAAGAGGTAATCTTACATGTTCATTATTACTATACTCGTGGGAGATCGCATGCACTATTTTATTCTTCGAAAGTGAGTACTTCTGTTTACCAGAACACACAAATCAGCAAAGGGACTCAACTGCTAAGCGACGCTGCGTTGACCGTTGATATTTTGAATATCATTTACAGACAATTTTGAAACTATATTTTGACCCATGTCACAAAATAGTATTTATTTATTTAGGGCTTTTACATATTTTACTTTTTTTTTCGTCCTGTCGGCGACATTTATCTTTGCTCGGAAAGCTTTTTTTTTTCAATTTGGATGAGTGTTTCAGGCTAATAATTATTGTTTATAAAATAGAGCTAATAATTATTGTTAATAAATAAAAACATAGAGTTTAACATGGATATTTATTTAGGAATAAAGAAAAGAAAATACTTTGATAAGGGAGTTATGTAAAAGATAACAGTCAATGGCCATTACCTGTATTACCACACACAGCACTACACCACACAGACTTCTCATTTAAATTTAAGGAAAATAATAAGTTATAAAATAAAATGTATGTGGAATCGATCACCTCGGTAGGAATAAATGTTTCAAATGGTACACGTTTATTATTGGCTGATTTACAGAACACAACAAAAGTAATAAATGCAATTTACTCGTAGATAGATGCACTTCATAAACTTGATGTGTTTATTGAACACATTTGAATAAACAAATGCTTTGTTTTGACAGTCTCGTAACGGTAAACAGCAATAGAACAATACTTATTACCAAGTCTGTGCAGTCTTTGAATGGGAGAATTTTTGAAACAGTTATTTGCAGACCAAGGTACATCATATAAAACCGTCAGTCGTGTGTTACGGCTAGGTACACGCGAGGTAATAAGGTTCCTTAAATCCAGGGCGTCCAATCTGCCATTGGCGTTTTTGAAAAGACACACTAAATCGCTGACTGTGCCCCTTACTGCTATATAGGTTAGGTTGAGTAAGTGCATGAAATAAGTATAATTAACCCCTTTGTTCTCCATTTGTTTGTTATTTGGTATACCGGCTACTCCAGAGAGTGTTATGTAAAAATATGAGGAAGAATTATGATATTTTTAGAAAATTAGAAAAAAATATTTTTTGGTTAAGCAGTAAAATGAAAAGATGTAGTTAAAGAAATATATATTTTTTATCATATGAGATTGATACGCTACGCGACGCTTAATGATTGATCAAATCTTGTTATGTAAAGTTATTAATGCCTGGAAATGTTTGCTGCTCTCTCTCAATTTTTAGTATGTGGTCTTCTAGATTGTTGAATTACACTCAAAATTGCTTCTCACCCACTCAGTAAATAGTAATTTAAAGGAATTTATTAATTTCACATACAACGTGTTCAACTGTTTTATAGATAGTATAAAAAATAAATAAATTAATTAAATAATATACTTTGTATTCATCACTTTATTATGTTTCGAAAGCGAAGCTTTCTTCATCAGGAATATATAGAATACTTAAAATAATAATGTCAAGTATAGACAAGTAATAAAAATTAGAACACAGTAATGTAAGAATAGACCCAAATAATTAATCAAAATATTTTAAATTGTTGTTGTAAAACATTGAAAAAGAAGTTTATATTAAAAATTTAAAAAAAATAAATGATTTTTATTATTAATATTAATATGAAAATAAATACAATGGATAGCTATTTAAAAAAAAAAGATTATTCATTAAATTTAATTCACTATTAACGCTTTTTCTGATTTCTAAAATTTCAAATTTGTCTATTTGTAAACCGGTTGTATTTGTATGTAACATTGCTAAACCTTTATTTATACCAAATGAATGATTGGTTTCTAAAATATGATTAATAATGACGCCACAAAGTCAATACCAATCTATCGTTTGAAGAAATTATAAATAAATAATATTGTTTGTTTGAGCCTTTTTGATCGTTAATACATATTTGAGCCTTTTTTGGTTGTTAGTACATATTTGAGCACTTTATTGTAAAATATGCACGTGTCAGTAATTTTATTGTTCAAATAAAAGCTGCTAAAATTAGTGATATGATAACTTATTGGTTGGGAACCCTCGACTTATACCATTACCCGGGTCAAGCTACACTTGCTTACTGAATTTATGGTGAATTATAAGTTGTCAGATTCCTTTCATTCCAAATATGTTAGCCATTTGTAATGGATGATAATTTGCAGTTTCTTAACTCGGGAAATATATTTATTTATAATATCTATTTTTGGTCCAATATATAAGTGTGTGTGTGTGTGTGTGTGTGTTTTTTAATAGTTTATTAAGTTAAAATAAATACATACTTATTTCACTTTCTTCACTTAACTATATACATATTAATTATTTATTTACTATATTACATACGCCCTATATGGACTTTTACATATTTAGTTTTTTACAATAGTCACACAGGTGCAAAACACATCACATTAGGTACATAGATAACCTTCATGAATTACAACAACCAAATATTTCATTTGTACCATTCCAAATAATTAGCTACAGAGGCGCATATTCAAAACATACCTCACATTCAGTGATACTTATACTCTAGACACATAATATATGTTAATAATTGTTGGGGATGTATGCAATAATCGTCTGTTTGTATTTGTATTCCGAGCAGTTGAACATATCTACTATGTCTGAAAATGTATTACCTTCTGCGTGGAGTTTAGGTACAGGAGAAGTTTTGAATGACTCAATATGTCCTGAAATTATTGTTACAATTGAATAAAATTTTAGATGGAGCCAGTTCTAGTTGGCATATTAAATTTTAAGCTGCCTATAAAACCATTAACAGTTTTGAAAATAAAAGTTAGGTCAGAAACAAGTATTCTATCTGAGAGTTTTAATAATTTTAGTTCTTTCATTAAGTAATTGTAATTTATAGTTTCTATTAGGTAATCTGAGTTTGTAGTTAACATTTTTTAGAAATTTATGTTGAACTTTTTCAATGGAGTGAGGGGACCATATAGAAGAATTATTGGAACTAAGGGAGAGTATAATAATTTTAGGGTTGAAATATTAAGGCCTAATTCCCGAGGACTATAATAAAATTTCGGGGAAGGGAGGAATGAGGTAAGTGACACCGAGTGGCGATTAAATAGTCTCTGGTGTTTCGAAGAACGAAGCCGAGCATTTGTAAACATTTATTAGTTATTGAATTGGTATGTGTAAGAGAATTTAAAACAATGCAGAGATCATTTATTTCGTTGACAGACGAGAGAGAAATATTGTTGATTTTATATTGAAAGTTGATTGAAATTAATTAACTACATTCATACACATTATTCTTATCCTATGTTATTTTAATACTAATATTATACTCGTATAATATTACACTATCTTATTTACATACCTTACATATTATTCCTATCTTACATATAATTCCTCTCTTATTTATTACATATAAGGTATGGTCAAGCGGCGACTAGTATTCCTGCAGCTACCCTGAACGGTGTGACCCAGAAGGTGACTGAAGGAACTAAATACCTGGGACACGTAATCATCAGTAACGCAACCAGCAGCCTATATTTAGAAGAAGAAGGCTTTCCGAACACAAGGCGGGAATGATTTCCAGCCACTTCCACCTACCTGTGACCTGCGAGCGACGTGAACTTGTGCTTCGTAAAGATAATTGTGCTTAAGATTGAGAAATAAACAGAGACTTACAAAATTACAGTCTATTACTTGACTTTCCCCCACATAATAAGTTCAAGTGTTACAATATATCTTTTATTTTATTTTATGTGTGACGTACTTCATTATTATTACATTTTTAAAACTTTTGTAGATATTTTGAACATTTTATAGGTATGTATATTTAGTATGGAATGTGTGGGACTGCACTAGCCTGCCTACATACTGGAATAAACACTTATTATTATATTATTCTTTTATATTCATTGTTATTTTGCTCACTTATTTTGAAATAGAAGAGTTATTTTAAAAAGTCTCAGAGAACAAATCTTCATGGTGCATAAAGTTTTAGTCGATTCTCCGTTTTCAGACTATCGGGAAGGAGATTGTATAATATACTCGTATGACGTATATACGAGTACTCGTACACCCTCATGGCCTATGCTGCTTTTACCACTTTAATGTATTCGTGTACAATTTATTACGTTGTCTTGTGTAGTGTTCATGTACTTGTGATGTTTTTTATAAATGCTGTGTACGTGTGTATAAGTCCATTTTGTAGATTAATAGGCATATACGAGTATTATATTCATACAGTTTTCTGATTTTCAGCAAGTTCATTTCTTGGTACAGTTTTTTGTCGGGGTGTCTGGGTTATAATTAAAAGGTTTTTTTTCCCACTGGTAGTATGTAATATTAAAGCCCTGCGTACACAAGGCTTCGCAAGTATCTTATACCTAATTTGTGTACTCACGTCGCAAGCAACTAGTCGCGCACGATCGCTACTGAAATCACGAGACCCGCATCAGTTTTGCACATTTTAAATTTTAGAAGTAATTATTATAATTTTAATGAAATCATCATTTTGATAAATAAACAAAAGAAACCATGTTTAAAACACGTAAAACCGTGGTTTAAACAAAATATGTTTTCGTTATTTAATTACTAAAACGTTTATCAACCTAAGTAATGTTGCATTTTGGAACGAACACATATATAAAATTTGGGTGACTTGATTGGCGAAGACCTCGGCTAACTGATAAATAAAATGTCGGCGATGTGTGCATGTGTGCAGATGTATTGCGGAAGTTACCAAGTACTCACCCGAGTCGTGGAGTATCGGATACTTGCGTTGTCTTGTGTAGTCACCCTTTTATCCGACACTAAATTGCACAATAAGGAACTCCAGTCAAATTTAAAATATACATATATATATATATATAATGACGTTCAAACTCAAATACATAATAATGTATAATATAACAAGTCCGCCAAAACGTTCCAAATCTATGGCCGGTCGGTTTTAATCAGTTTTGGGATTAGAATGTCAAATGTCAAAACATGGATGAGCTTTACCGTACATAATTTTATATTCTATTCATAGTAAACCATAACTAAACATAAGTAATAAAATTACATACCTTTTTAGAAAGTTTAACTCAGAAAATAATAATAGTATTGAGGATTAATATTATCATAATGCCATATTGATAATTGGTTTGCTCATGAATACTCTAATTTCTTTCATTAATAATATATATATATATATATATATATATATATATTATATTCAGTCGTGTGTCTCTTTCTATCATAAAAAGGCTGACAAAGTGTGAGCGCGACGCAAACAAAAAAAAATAGGTAAAAATAACCTTGAATTTGTCGCTAACTAAATGTAAAATTTTGACGTAAATTAAACTATTTTCAGCAGTCATTAAAATTTAATTGTATACTTCATCATATTCCTGAGGTAGGTTAGAGACATATTCCTGAGGTAGGTTAGAGACATATTCCTGAGGTAGGTTAGAGATATATTCCTGAGGTAGGTTAGAGACATATTCCTGAGGTAGGTTAGAGACATATTCCTGAGGTAGGTTAGAGAATATTCCTGAGGTAGGTTAGAGACATATTCCTGAGGTAGGTTAGAGATATATTCCTGAGGTAGGTTAGAGACATATTCCTGAGGTAGGTTAGAGACATATTCCTGAGGTAGGTTAGAGACATATTCCTGAGGTAGGTTAGAGATATATTCCTGAGGTAGGTTAGAGACATATTCCTGAGGTAGGTTAGAGACATATTCCTGAGGTAGGTTAGAGACATATTCCTGAGGTAGGTTAGAGACATATTCCTGAGGTAGGTTAGAGACATATTCCTGAGGTAGGTTAGAGACATATTCCTGAGGTAGGTTAGAGACATATTCCTGAGGTAGGTTAGAGGTAGGCTAGAGATATATTCCTGAGGTAGGTTAGAGACATATTCCTGAGGTAGGTTAGAGACATATTCCTGAGGTAGGTTAGAGACATATTCCTGAGGTAGGTTAGAGACATATTCCAGAGATAGGTTAGAGACAGTTTTTTTTTTAAAAACAGCATCTACTTAGTAACAAATATTGCCAAAGTTCTTCCTAAAAATATGAAAAAAATTGTCATCTTTTGTGGCTTATATTTTCTAAATTAAAACAAAAATCAATAAAATACTTCTAATCCTTACTAGATATTTACTATACCTTTTGATTAAAAAATATCTCATTAAGTTTGGGTGGGTATTTGGCTTCTAATCCAAAATTTAGTTTTGTATGAAACAGCCCGCGCAGACGTTCCTTTTGAAGTTACCCAAATTAAGTTTAAATTTCGCCAAAACTAAAAAAATACATATTTAAAATATAAAACAAAATCGAAAAATATTTTTTTTCATACTAATTCAAAACCAGAATGCGCACGTGACGTCAGATGTTCCAAATGCAATGGTACCAACATAACAAGTGGTTTCGATGAGATGATTTTTTATAGACTTTTAAATAACGATTTTCAAATTCTACGTATAATTAATTATATATAATAAAAGTTACATATTCAGAATCGGCGTTTGCTGATCTATATGAATACATATATTTTAAAGCCATTATATTTTTCAATGGAGTTCATTATTGTCATTTAAATAAAAAATGTTTAAATTGTGTTTTCAGGTTATAGTATGCAGTAATATATTATTTTTAAATACAATGGGGTTTAACGGAAATTTATAATATATACCTACTACCTGCCAGCTGAGCTGCTGCAAGTGTAGCTTATCAGTAAATTGTGAAAATGTTATCTGATGCCCTACATCCTACATGTTTAATTACGATATTACCTACCAACAAAGAAGTTTATTTACAATTTCGGCACATTTTATATGTGTAAAAGATGGCATTCTTAAAACGTTGAAAAGGTGGCATGTATTTATGTATGTGAGTTTATGTATGATGTGAAAGATTACCAGGCTTCGTTCAGTGTCCAAGTTTTTATGAATGAATTAAGAAGATTGTAAGTCAACAATGCCGTCATAAGAAGAACCACATATATGCAATTTTATATTGTATTGATCGTTGCGTGATTCTTTCAGTTTTTTTTAGGTGTCTCCCCCAACTGAAATAGTTGTTTCTTATTGTAATCAAGTGCAATAAAAGTATTATTTTTTTAAATATATGTGAATGCTATACTTGATATAGCCTTTTGTAATCACCTAAAATAAATGACCGAATTCACCGAAATACTTTTCTAAAATGTGCATTTTAAATAATAGGAATTCCCAGACTGGACCGGCCATAAAATAATTTAGCACAAAGGCTAGCCGAACCTATTGTTAGAAAAATTGTAACTACTACATCGTAAAATAAAATAATCTTAATTGCTATTTTGGAAAGTCGGCAATTCCTTTGAGATTTTATGGGACGGCAATAAACACCTCAAAGGAATTAAGCCGGACGACGGAACGGCCCGCTGAACAATGCGGGTGATAAAAGAATACCTACAGGTAGACAACCGACAGAGGGCTCGAGGAGACCGTCGGGTGAAGTCTTCCACCGAGGAAGCACGAGTCGGGTGCAGTCTTCCGCGCAGGAAGCACAGTCGCGTGCAGTCTTCCGTCCAGGAAGCACAGTCGCATGCAGTCTTCCGTCCAGGAAGCACGAGTCGGTTGCAGTAGTCCGCCCAGGACACACAGCCAAGTGAAACCTTCCGCCCAGGTCCTCTGACGACGAAGGAATTTTACGCTTCCATCCCAGAAGGAAGTAACTGATCTTCGCCCTTCGGAGATCAAACATCGGAGACCGCCCAGGCTTCTGACTATCGCCGCGTTGTACCTACGCCCGATCTGGAGGTACATGAATACCTAGTGCGAACGCGAGGACTCTGCATACAAAGCAGCCACTGGACCCTGGATAGCCATCACCAAAAAGGGAAGTGACTCTAATGATAATTCCTCCCATCCTGTCAGCCAAGTGAATCTCTAACTTTAAACAACAACTTTTTCATACAAATAAGCCAGTGAACCTCTAATTTTAAGTACAAAGACTTTAACAGTAGAATTAAGTAATTACCTAAACCAGTGAACCTCTAATTTTAAGTACAAAGACTTTAACAGTAGAATTAAGTAATTGCCCATTTAGTTTTATTGAATTTATTATGTCTAATTAAGATTTACTCTAGTTTTAAGACTAAACCCACGACTATCAAAATAAATTACTTGTAACTACCTGACATCGCATTTCTGTTCCTCCCTTTTTGCGTTATTCCTAGAATTATACCAACTGCCCTACACACCGTCATATCATACTAATGCAAAAGATAACCTTTTATTTCGGATTGTCAAAAGATTTCGATTATGCCCATCCGAAAGTTAGAGTGATATATCTATGGACAACGTAATGACAGTATTGACATTTGACAGTTACGTAAAAATAAGTAGGTACACATTTACTAGTTAGTTCATTTACGGCCGTTGATTCCAATATTCCAGTTAAGTGGGCTGAAATATTATGTACATGTATCTGTGAAGCATCAGACAAGAATGTGTCTGAATCCACCATTTTACTGAGTCAACTTGTCTGATGTTTCGGACTGCGACTATTGACAGTAGTGAGGTTATATATTCCTCCAAAGTTGATAGTTGATGCCAGTCTTCTCGCTCTGTTAGCCGAGTGTATCCTGGGCAATGAATTCCTAACACGGGTGTAAGTTACGCTTAGCCGTCTTTGACATAACGAAGTTGTAAGTGTGACCGTGGTTTAGCCCACCCCTCTCTCAGTATGTTTGGGAACAACGACCGTCAATGTTTGTGAAGCACTCTACATATTATATTCCAACTATAACCACGGCGTGAACATAACTGCAAGCTATAAAACTCCCTCTCAGTTGATCTTTCTATTCCAGTTTGTGTTGTTTCAACCAATGTTCAAGTAAAACAGTATTCCTTTTAGTAGTGCCATGGACCCTCCTAACCCAGATAGTGTCTACGTCAAGACAGAACCAGAGGCTCGCACAGAAAGCGAAAATGGAATCCCGTATACGCAGGTAGACGTACTCCTCCCGGATGTTAAAAATGAATGTTTGAAACATTCCTGGTAGCGCGATGTTTTAAAATAATATAATAAAGTTCGGAATCATCGCTATTCACATCGAGATTATTATTTGAGTATGATGCCGTGTGAATGTGATGCAACCAGCAGGGCAGTCTCCCGTCTGTTGGTAAGGCTGCGAATACCCTGCAAAAGAAGGCTGTTGGATATAACCAGGGATATCAGTTTTCTTAAGACTCTTGGAAACTTCTGTCTCATTTAAACTCTGCGTGGATGTACACTCACTAAAAGGCGTCTTACCCATTACTCTGAGCGTCTTGGTAGTTAAATAGCATCGGCGTCGCTTTTTAGCCAATGACACCCACAATAATTATTATGAATCATTCGATTTACATTATGAAATATTTTTATTTTCAGGAACACTGTATTCGAATGAGCATGACAAACTGGAAGATAATTCAACCGGGAATATCAAAAAGTACGATCTGATTCATTCAGGCATCCATCGTCCATTTTATTGTTCAAGCTCGCGAGAGTCTCGTGTAAATCAACACCCGCTGCCAATGAGCAGAGGGAAATCTGTCTCATATTCTGACTGTAACTATGTTTGTTTTTATCGGTCTCCATTAAAGTTACACATGCTGACTCACAGTGGAATCAAACCTTTCTTGTGTTCCTAATGCCTCATTCATGTACACGGAAGTCACTTTTACAAATTCACCTACTGACTTACAGAAGAGTAAAATCATTCGCATGTTCCGACTGCAATTCTTCATTTTCGCAAAAGTCACATTTAAATATGTACATACTCACTCACTGTGACAGGAAACCTTTCTCGTGTTTTACATGTAATACACTTCACGAAAATCAGATTTAAAAAAAAATCATGTCTCAAATGGCACTATTCGTGTTCACAGAAGTCCGTTTTAAAATTGCACTTGCTAACGCACAGTGGAGTCAAACCATTATTTTGCGCAGAATGTAAATTTTTCTCACAAAAATCAATTTTGACGCTACACATGCTAACTCACAGTGGAAAAAAACCTTCCTCGTGTTCCAAATGAAACTTTTCGTGTTTTCGTAAGTATGGCTTAGAGAGACAATTGCTCACCTATAGCGGAATAAAACTGTTATCATGTTGCAACTGCCTCTATTCATGTTTACGAAAGTCAGATTTAAATTTGCACATAGTAGTTTAGTAAAGCCTTTCTTGTGTTCCGAATGTAATTATTCGTGTTCACGAAAGTTTAATTTAAAGAGACATCTGCTCACTCACATCCACACCTAGGATGCCTATATTCCAGTCAGTGTAATTCACTGAAATAAACTTTGTACAAGTAAATGTGGGGTTGAGAATGTTTTGCTTCCTTGTGAGTTTTTGTTAAAAAAAATGCAAACAGTGGAATAGAAATTAATCAACCATTCTGGTCATCTATTTTTTAATTATCAACTGTGTCAATGTATCGACGGTGGGTTTTCACATGATTTTTAGATGGAGTCACTGCATGACACAGAACAAACTTTTTTTAATTTGTAGATAACCAAACAATGAACAAAATACATATAGTATATAAGTGCGTAATAAATCATATATAATTATATGACACAGATAAAAAAAAAACATCAACAAGTTTTGAAGTTGCAGATAGAATAATATATATTTTTTATATGGGGACCTTATTTCGGTGTGAACAAACATAGTTTATTTCTTATATAGGTTATTAAAAATAGCCATATAAAATTTTTAAACATCACTAGAAATAAAATAATTAGAACACGCGGTTTTTATTGAACTTTGAAGCCTTGTTGTTTCAGGAAAAATCTGCTAGTTTATTTCTGATTCGGTTTATGATATGTACGAGTATTTACCATGTATACGCTATTCGGCTATTATTATTGAATATTTAATAACTTTTGGTCGTCATTAAATTATGTGTTGTGGAATTAAACTAGTATTATAATATTCTGTAACACTTAAAGTTATTATTTGGGTGAAAGTTAAATAATAGATTGTAACTTTGTCAGTCTCTGTTTATTATTAAATCTCAGCACAATTATATTTACGAAGCACAAGTTCACGTCGCTCGCAGGTAGGTGAAAGTGAGCGGAAAATCATTCCCGCCTTGTGTTCGGTAATCCTTCTAAACAGGCTGTTTGCTGTGTTGCATTGCTGGCCATGCACATCAGCTTTAAAATTCTTTGAAAATCACATTCGCATTCAGGAGAGAAACCATTCACATGTTCTGGGTGCAATTATTTCATTGGATGTAAAGCCCTCAAAGGCGTATATAATAAATAAATATTAATATTCTCATGGGGTATTGTCACTGTTTATTTTTATTATCAAAGAAAATTAAGGAAAAAATACGATAACTATGCCATTTTATTTTTGTCATTACGAATTCATTTTCTATAACGATTAAAAATGTGCCATTTATGATTTGCCACCAAAACGATATTCGTTTGTGTTCGTGAATATGGCGTTGTTGACGTTACGCCGACCAAAGTCGGTGATAGCCATCCCTACCAGCCAGTAGCGTTTTCTACATCATAGTTAATAAATATTTAGTCAGTCCGAACCATTTCATAACGGGCGGTTTGAGAACGTTTTTAAAGTCAGTAATGGTGAATGAAAATATTAAAATTACAAATTTAAGTACGATGATCAGAATCAGAAAAATAAACTTTAAAACCTTTGATATAGCCTTTTGTAATCACCTAAAATAAATGACCGAATTCACCGAAATACTTTTCTAAAATGTGCATTTTAAATAATAGGAATTCCCAGACTGGACCGGCCATAAAATAATTTAGCACAAAGGCTAGCCGAACCTATTGTTAGAAAAATTTTAACTACTACATCGTAAAATAAAATAATCTTAATTGCTATTTTGGAAAGTCCGCAATTCCTTTGAGATTTTATGGGACGGCAATAAACACCTCAAAGGAATTAAGCCGCCCGGCGGACCGGCCGCTGAACAATGCGGGTGATAAAAGAATACCTACGGGTAGACAGAGGGCTCCAGGAGACAGTCGGGTGCAGGCTTCCACCGAGGAATCACGAGTCAGGTGCAGTCTTCCACCGAGGAAGCACGAGTCGGTTGCAGTAGTCCGCCCAGGACACAGCCAAGTGAAACCTTCCGCCCAGGAAGGTTCCTATTCTCGCTCCTTGGAGAGGCCGCCCAGGTCCTCTGACGACGAGGGAATTTTACGCTTCCATCCCAAAAGGAAGTAACCGATCTTCGCCCTTCAGAGATCAACATCGGAGACCGCCCAGGCCTCTGATTATCGCCGCGTTGCACCTACCCCCGATCCGGAGGTACATGAATACCTAGTGCGAACGCGAGGACTCTACATACAAAGCAGCCACTGGACCCTGGACAGCCATCGCCAAAAAGGGAAGTGCCTCTGACTCTAATGATAATTCCTCCACCCTGTCAGCCAACTGAATCTCTAACTTTAACAACAACTTTTTCATACAAATAAGCCAATGAACCTCTAATTTTAAGAATACAACTTTTTGTGTAGATTTAAGGAAGTAATTAGTTAATTTTAAGTACAAAGACTTTACAAATAGATTTAAGTAATTGCCTATCTAATTTTATTGAATTAATTATGTCTAATTAAGATTAACTCTAGTTTTAAGACTAAACCCACGACGATCAAAATAAATTACTTGTAACTACTAAGATCGCATTTCTATTCCTCCCTTTTTGCGTTATTCCTAGAATTATACCCATTGCCCTACACACCGTCATATCACCTTTTACTCATTTTTAACGGTATAGGTGAAAATACCCCATTATCTTTAAACAATCACATTCCATAGAGCACTTGTAATAAACCATTCCCAAGTTCTACATTAAGAGTTGTCAAGTTAAAAATAAAAAAAAAATATATATACATAATAAAAATGCATGATCGGATGTCATCGGGAGAGAAACCACCTTCATGTTCCGAATTTATTTTTCATGTTTTCATAAATTATCAAAACCACGTTCTCGCGATCTCTGAAAAGAAACCACCCCCGTGTTCTTAATATATTTATCATATCAAAAATCAGTTTTAAAGAATCACTTACGAACTTACACACTCCCATTACTATATTGTAAACGCGTTTATGATTATACAATTGTATGAAGCTATCACTTTGTAGTTATCCATTATAATTAAATGAAATAATAACACTTTGTTTTAACAACGTTTTATTTTATATTCCGACTGGTTTCGGAACAACCGTCCCTTCATCGGGGAAAATATATACTAAGTAAAAAAAAAAAACAAATTTGTGGTATAACATATATATTAGGTGTCACAGGGGGGTGGGGGCATGACTAGGAATTAGTAAGAAGTGGGAAAATGTATCTTCAGACTGGTCAGACTTCAGTCTGAAGACAGCCGTCACAGGCTGAAACCGGTCACGGACAAAAATAAAAAGTGGAATAATGTTTAAAAAAGTGTCTTTTATTTAAACATATAAAGAATCACATTACCCGCACGCCAGAAATAAACCATTCCAATGTTCTGAATGTATATTCATTTATCATCGAAAAGACCAAATTGAAAGATTTACATGATAGCGCTAGCGCGCGGATAAATCAAAACTATGCTGTTCCGTTTGCAATTTTCACTTTCTAAAAAGGGGTGATACTGTGAGTATCTACCACTCTGGAGTGTGTCGTATAACGTAAGTATGCAATATGTTATTTTAAAATTAATTAAATTTAAGAAATACTTGTGCACGCCAGGATTTAAACCCACGACCTTCGGATTGGTAGTCGAGGACCTTAGCCCTCTACCACGGAGGCCGTCTAAGGGTGAGCCGTTTATACAAATTTACAACATTTAGTTTATCCATTGCAATTGAATATTAAATGCATGCCACTTTCCTAAATAATTTGCAATATGTTTATGTTTCACAGTGCACAAAAAAATAGGTAGGGTTGGGTGGAAATAATATTTCATGAAAAGAGTCACCCATTATTTTCAGAGTGCGTCTGCACGCATGTTCTCATGCTAAATTACCATTGTTGCGTATTAATAATTACGGTCGGAACATAAAAAATGTCATTCTTGTGAGTCAGAAGCTTGTGTTTCTGAAGATATTTAAGAACATAAATAACCTTACATGGGAATGGCATCTCTCCAAAGTGCCTTAATACGCGCGTCTTTAAATCCTATTAATTAGAACACGTACGTTTCTTCAAGTACACTTAAAAGGATTCTGTCGAGAGTGTCTTAGCATGACGCTTCGGCCCATGGAGGGCAATCAGAATATGCCGCAGGTAACACGCATATATACATAGATGCCTTCTATCCAGCTTCTTCTCCAGCTCATTCTTATCACCGTTGTACCATGCTACATTATTATTATATGACCGGTCAGTGGCTGAGTTGGCATCGCGTTTGGGTCTCACCCAGGCGTCGTGACTTCAATTCCTCGGCTGGCTCTTCCTCCTCGAGTCAAGTCCTCCATTACGACATAAGCAACATCTTCCGCTTACTGTGATGGTAGTAGGAGATTTTCAATGTTGTCTGGTTATTCGTAACCGGGGAATATTTGTCTTTCTTTATAATTTAATTTTTATTTAAATTTCTTATCACTATTCAAAGTAAGTTAAATAGCATCACAAATAAACATTGTACATATTTCAACATTCCCAGTTTACCTGCAAATTAAGTCTTCTTTTTCGTATGGTGGAGGTTGAAGTAGGATATTGAGGTTATCCAGCAAGTTGACAACTTCGGAATTCACTTGGTTCAGCACAGATGTGCCTCCGGGAAACTGATAAAGCGGATATTCTTCTACAATGTGTTCTGTTGTTTGAACATGTCCACATTGACGCTATTCAGAATCTTTTAAGCCCCATTGCATCATATATACATAACAACCGTGACTGCATCGGATGCGATTTAGTAAGGCCCACGTCTTCCAAGAGAGAGAGAACCCCTCTCAGTTTAATAATTGAGTCCACAACAAGATGCTTGTTTTTCTGCCACTGAGTTTGCCACGACTCTTCATTAGTGTCGTGACTGAAGGTGTCTTTCGCCTTCGTATTATAATAACCTTCATATAAATAATAGCAAAGACCACTGTATTTTTAATATTCCAGTTCACGAGCATATCAAAAAGTCCGATGCGCGAGCCGGCCCCCCAAACGCAGTCCTCTAGCAGCAGTTCGCTGAACAACATAACCTCACTCACGTCCAGCACCAACAGCTCTAGCAGCAACACCAACGGCTACAGCGGAGGCTCACCCGTCGGGAAGCCCCCAGCCACCGGCAGAAACGCTCGCGGGATGATCATCACTAACGGTATGTGTTAAGTTTATTTACATTTTTTGTTTGATTGTTTCCTTTTGTTCTTTAAGTGTAATGAATCCACGATAAAAGTAAACTCATACTCAACGTAAACATAGAAGACTCATCTTTGAATTTTGGTTTTGGATTTCATTCCTGTTGCGTCATAAGTTATTATATCGTTAATGTTTTTCTGTTCACACGTTAATGACTGTTTTGAGATACTGAATTTTTTGTTTAAAAATTATAAATTTTTAAGTATGTGTGGAAAAGCTTACATATTTTTGTGAATATTTAGGGTACTTGAAGTTTTTTTTTACTCTTACTGAACATCGTGATTGCGCTTGCAAAACCGGCTGTGTGCCAGATTTCAACAAAATGTTTTTTTTACACCTAATATTAAAAAAAAAATCTTAGAATCGGGTTCAATCTCGACCATGCGCAACTGTTATCTTGCAACACTCGTTCAAAAATATCCGGTCATGTAGCATCATAGCAGCCGCTATGTGCAACAACAATATTCTGCTCCCTTGCAACCGGCCATGTGCAGCGGCAATATTTTTGCGCCTCTTACCGGCTTTGTGTAGTACTGTGAAGGCGAATGGACACTTTTTCCTAGCCACAACGGCTATTAAAAAACAATCGAAGACGGCCTCCATGGTCGAGGGGTAAGTCGCGGGTTCAAATCCCAGCGTGCGCAAGTAAATTTTATTTAATTAATTTTTGCTGTTTCACAATTAATTAATTTAAAAATAATATATAGTATATTTGCACACGTTCCAGAGTGGAAGATACTCTCAGTATCGCCCTGGTGAAAGACCACCATTCAGAATTGAAACGTTGCTTGAAATGGCTTTTAGCCGTGTTTGGTGACCAGATCTGAATAGCCAGGTATTTCCCCACCTACCTCTTCCCCTTCTCCTTCCCTTCCCCAATATCTTCAGCCGCACAACATTCTCGAATTGGAAATGCCATAGTCTCACTGGCTTCAGACGGTTGGGAACAGTTGGGACTCTTATGCAGTACTCATAAAAAATAAAATAAAATCAGTGGATGAAATTGTTTAATGACTCGGGAAAAAAAACAATCCAATGTTTTATTACCGCTAAGAAAAAAACACCTTCAAAGTAAATGAAAACTTTGAAGGGAGTGGAATCAAATTGTTTAAATATTATTTATAAGCACTGATTCCTTTTAAATAAATTAATGTTTAAATGAGCTTATTCCTTACTATTAATTAAAAAATTCCGCCCTTGGTGAAAAAAACGCTATATGACAATAAGGCGCATTCATTCACGGCTATGTGCAAATAAATATTTCATTTTGTTCAAAAGTGTCTTAAAACTTGTATCTAAACAAAAAGTTAATTCGAATTATTGTGTATTAGAAAATAAAATTTGGTAAAACTCAAGCAGGCGGTCTTTCAAGCGTAATGGACGATATGTTTAGTTGAATGTGCGAGACAAGATAGTTTCAAATTTCAAATTAGTCGTCACAATGTGGATTAACCGCAATCTGAAAATGGCCTTGAACGCCGAAACAGCTCAATAATAAAAACTAAAAATACTTGCAGAACTTAATAATAACATTATTAAATTTGATTTACATTAAATTAAAAAAAAAAAATTTAATGAAGTTCTACGAATTAAAAACACAAAAAATATTAACAATTATCGTCACCATACTGCTAAACTGTGTATAACTGACAAATGACAAATTATACAGGAGAGCTATTTAAAGATTTTGCTTTTCTTTAAACACCCCCTTAGAAAAAAGCATTAGAGAAAAAAAAATAATTTAAGGCACGCGGAACATCATTTAGAACTTAATTGTACAAAAAAACATTTTTCGATTTTTTGCAGTTATATATTCAGTTTTAAATTCAGTTTTTTCAGTGTGGCGACGATATATTCCAATAGGAAAAATAGTGTTTGTTCTATAACAAAAAAAATCAAATATATTTCTTACAAAATTTCAGTCCTCATTGGAATGCTCTTGTGTTTTGTAAATGGTGGATAATGCATGATTTTTGTTTTATTATTTTATTTATCCCTTCCTTCTTGTGCATGTCTTCCGCCCACCTATTAATATCCTTTTATTCGCCTAATTCCAATAATCTAATTATGTATTACTTTACTGACCATTTCGCGCAAAACATAACACTACGCTTTTGTAATTAGAACTTCTAATCTTACTTGAGATCTCGCTGCATCAAGAACCTAACTTTAGGCAAATTACGTTTTTTTAAATAGTGCGTTTACCAATATCTCTATTGAATTATTTTAAAAATTCAAAAACCTTTCGGTTGCCATTTGTCTTGCCTCTAAAAGAGATCTAACCCTAAATACACATTGTTAACAAAACCGTTAGATCTGTATTCCACGATAGGAAATCTTTAAACCGACAGAACTAAAAATATTGCTTACTAAAACTGTCCAGAGATGGGAGTAGTACAAAGAAATCTAACACTGGAATCATTATCTCATATTCGACAAAACAGCGGTTAGATCCCCTTTTAATAAATAGGGGAAATCTTTAAACCGACAGAACTAAAAATATTGGTAACTAAAACTGTCCAGAGAGGGGAGTAGTATGAAGAAATCTAACATCTGAATCGTTATCTCATATTCGACAAAACAGCGGTTAGATCCCCTTTTAATAAATGGGGGAAATCTTTAAACCGACAGAACTAAAAATATTGGTAACTAAAACTGTCCAGAAAGGGGAGTAGTATAAAGAAATCGTTATCTCATATTCGACAAAACAGCGGTTAGATCCCCTTTTAATAAATAGGGGAAATCTTTAAACCGACAGAACTAAAAATATTGGTAACTAAAACTGTCCAGAGAGGGGAGTAGTATAAAGAAATCTAACATCTGAATCGTTATCTCATATTCGACAAAACAGCAGTTAGATCCCCCTGTGAGGCAAGGCTTCAATTACATTAGGTATTATGTTAGATAACTGTTTAAAAAAATAGTAGTAGAAGAAAAATAATAGCGAAAATAATGAAAATAGTGGGAAAAAAAATAAACATCATCATGCACATTTGGAAACGGGGAAAATTATTGATTTTACGTAATCAAATTATTAAGTCCTTTCTGAATCGCCTGACAAAAAATAATTTGAACCTCTCTAATGTCAAGTTATCCGCAGAAAATATCAACATTTGTACCCGTCAAATACCAGTTTATCGCTAGCAAGGAAATATATAAAATATCTTAATATTATTCTATCTTGTCTTTTCGTCACGTGCAAACATATTTATTTTGTCTGTGAAAAAGTTCTTCGCCATTGTAATTCGTGAAAGCAAAAAATAATAATTTAATTTTCATTGTCACATTACTATATTTATTTAGAAGAAAACATAATATTATTTTATTTTCATTGTGAAAGACACTTATTTAGCTTTCTGAAATGTAAACATATCTTTATGTTTCTTTATTTAACTTTTTTTTTAAATATAAAATGCGGGAATAAAAAATCATTTTTCTGAATATAAGATGTTATTCTGGAGAAACTACTTATGCTATATAAATACAATACTGATAAATACATAAACACGTTATCTGGTAAGACGGAACAATTTATAAAAACATTATTTTGCAAAACAACAGTGAGTAATTACGAAATTACTGTCAGGCAAAACACGGCGCGCAACACACCATTTTATCGCTGGCACCCGGGGGGATTTGTATTTGGTGGGGAACTTGGCATTCCAGCGGTTAGTTTCTAATCATATATATAATTAAAAATAACTTTCATATTTAATCATATATTATAACAAAAAAAAACTTTCATATCTAATCATATATTATAACTAAAAATAACTTTCATATATGATTAGAACAAATAAAACTACATAAATTAAAAATACATAATTTCTAACTTTCTTTGACTGTCGTCTCCTATGTTGTCAATCTCACCACACCAATATTTGCTTTTGTATCATATCTCATAACCTGACCTAGTTTGTAAACCTGATCACAAAACTTCCCAATGCCTTTGTTTCCAATCAAATAAGTTGTCCTGTTTTCATCTAATCTAATTCCAATAAAACCCTTCCTCTTAAACTGATGTTATCTTGACCTGTTCCAAGTATACATCTCCAATCCCACAACCCGTCTAAAAATCATCACATTTGCTTCTATATATCAATTATTCAAAGCCTCTTCCATGGTGACGTATTCTAATCAAAAAATTCTTGGTCATCTTTCTCATTCGATGTTCGCCGCGTAAAGACCAGCCGAAGTCTGAGTACAACGGTGGCCACGGCGGCAAGTGCGGCACCATGAGCACGCTGGCGGCGGCGGCGAACAAGATCTCCGGCGCCACGAACTTGACGGATGACCAAACTTCGAGCGTCCACTCCCTGCTGCAGAACAACAAGGCCATGGAGACGTTCGTGCGAAGGAACAGCTACGGAGACCTTAGTTAGTCCTTGATGATTTTCTAAGATAGTTGGCGCTTACTTTGTATTTATCCATTGTGATATTTTAATCTGAACTAACCGTACCCAGTTGATTTTACTTTGAATTTGGCTTGCTTTCTATTTAATGATGTACGAATCCAACTGATCCTACCGAAAATGTATTCCTCTTGCGCATCCTAAACTAAATTAACCTAACCTAACTTTACCTAACCGTACCCAGTTGATTTTCCTTTGAGTTTAGTTATTTATTATTTATTATTATATGAACCCAACCCAACCTAATCGATGCAATCGAACCTAACCAAACCTTACCTGATGTCAATAAATTTAAAACTTTACATTTTATATCTATAAAACCTACCTCACCTGCCCCTTTCTTCCTTTAATCTTTATATGTACATACTAGCATCTCGCAACCTTACTAGGACAGTGTTCAAATCGCTGTTAATTAAGTAGTTTTTATAGCCAAAAGCTCAATATGAAATCGAGAAATACATACTAGGATTCAAAGTCAATATCTCAGAGCTAACTTGCAGTTAGAATCCCGTCATACTAGCATCGTAGTTTAATGCATTTTCTTCCTTTTGTCTTCTCTATTCTTACGTAAAATATATATACATATATTATTACTTCCTCTCCCTTATTAAACCATCTTATTATATTCCTATAACTTTTTTATATCCATTATGTTGTTTCATATTGTGTGTACTGTCCAATAATTGTCGCTTACATTTCTATTTATCAATTCACCAATATCAGTCCATTTAAATATGTTTGTCTCTTTACAAGTCTGCGATGCATTGTGTTCACAACTTGCTATTTATGATATATCATATGAATGAGTTTGATATCTGCAGGTGAGCGCAAGGACCCCCTCAATGGGCTGGTGAAGAACGGAGGCTCCAAGAGAAATGCCCTTCTCAAGTGGTGCCAGAATAAGACCGTTGGCTACAGGAATATCGACATCACAAACTTCAGGTAAGAAACTTATAACCACAATTACTTTTACTACCAAAACCTGCTAATTGACATTTCTCTCAACCGTTCACGGAAATTGAATTGTCTCTGATGACATACCCTTTATTTGTATCACTAAATTTGGAATACCACAAAGTTATCCCTTTTGCTACCAGTAGATCTGAAGAAGTCAGACTATGGTTGTAGAGAAAAATGATAACACGCAGTGTTTATTTATGGTCTGAATAGTATAGACTGAACTGCATGTACTAAAATAAATTACGCCTTCTATAGCACAAATACATTGTCCCACTACCACAGCTGATGAGTTTGGCCTCTATTGACCTCCGCCATCGTGTCAGCAGAAATAGGAATTATTCCAAATTGCCCTCTATTGAACTCGACTCTTGGATATTGGCTGACGGTGATCGTCAACCCGGCGAATCCCCCACATCAGCATATTGAGGCACCTGGCTTTTTGAACTCGGTGCAGTGCCATCATAAATGTTGCAGTACTGCACGTGTATTGATTCTAGTTTATTGACCTCCACAGATCTTTTAATGTACAACTACTTATATGGTGGGATTTGCTTTCTAAAATCTGATTTTGCTCTGTTTGCTTTACCAGAATTTCGATGGAAAGTGATTCGAACTAGTCATTGAACCTTGAATCTCTTGGAACGAGAGACAGAACAAACGTGTTCCTAATATTTGTGTACGGTCAACAGTTACCGCATGAGAACGCGTGGTCTTTATGACACATTCTTGAGCTGATGAATGATTTTCAGACTTTTTCGTTTTTCCAAAAGACTTTCAATATGGGTCTCTTCTTCAGGGTCAAGGTTCACTCCTTTCATTCCTTAAAAAAAACTCTTTACATAGCATCCCCAAAGATCTGCTGTGCGGTTTTTTTTTCAACATATTCTCCTTTTCCTTGTCCTATTTTGGTTGGGGATCCATCGCTTCTACAAGGCGCTTCCAGGTGTCCTTCGCCACTTCAGCGACCTCCGTCCATAGCAGGTCCAGCCTCTCCTCACAGTCTCTGAAGTTCTTTCTCCCTATTTTTTTTTAATATAGTATAATTTTAATAATACGATTTGTTTGTTGTTTAGCTCCTCTTGGAACGACGGACTGGCCTTATGCGCCCTGCTGCACACCTACCTGCCCTCGCGCGTGCCCTACGACTCGCTGCCCCCGTGCGACAAGCGTCACAACTTCAGCACGGCCTTCGCGGCCGCTGAGAGCGTAGGCATCCCCACCACACTTGTAAGTGCCCCCTTAATGTTCTTCAAATCATTACAACAATTGATTTAACTTTCTCATAACCATGCACTTTGACTTTTGGGGTATAGACACGTGTTGTGCTTCCTCCACCTTCTACTGGGTAGGCCTAAAATTTATCATTCTCAAAATTCAAACCTAACCTAGCTTTACCTAAAAATTTCTGGATCATGAAATAAAATTCTTCACTTGATGTATTTTTGTAGCTTCGGACAATAGCGCCATTTTCCACCTCGGTGGCGATACTTCAAACTAATTTTTATCAAGCAATAGCGGTTTTTAAATAAAATGTAAATTAAATTAATTGTTTTGTTTGCAGAATATCCAAGACATGATCCAACTGGAGAGGCCTGACTGGCAGCAGGTCATGGCCTATGTCACGGCCATCTACAAACACTTTGAGACGTGAGCCGTTTCTGTTCGCTGAGCAAATATAGGCCGTCAAATACTTATTCAGCAACCAGCCATGATCAATTATTAAAAAAAAAAAATTTAAATGTCAATCTTCCATAATTCTGTCCGAAATTTTTAATTTTTGACTATTTGCGGGCTAAATAGTCTATATTGTCACAGGAAAACATTACACTGTAAATTACATCAGAGTCAGAAACCTCTTTAAATTTTATTTATGATTAGTAATTTAAACTAGTTGTATAAATGTAACAATATTTTATAACAATAATTTGATTCCCATCATGTGCAATGGAGCTTTGAAATATCCGTTTAACTTTTAAAAAAATATTGCAGTAGTATTGATTTCCTTTGGCGATATGTTTTTAATATAGACTGCTTCTGTCTGCGTGTATTATTATTATGAACTATGGAAGGGCGTTTCATTTAAGAATTTTTCAACAAGGCGGGGTCTAATATGTCTACCATTGAGCTAAGGAATTGTGAATTTTTGCTGATAAAAGACAATACTTCATTCCAAAGAATTAAATATTCAGTGATTTTGCAGTGTCTTATTTTGTTGTCGGGCGTGTATCTATAGAGAGCATATTCCTACTAATTGTTTTATGTATGTAATAATATCTAAATTATAAGTAATTTTGACTGATTTTCATGTAAATTTCATTATTTTAAGGCCACACATCGGGTAAACTTTGCAAGCATATATTTTTTTTTTTTGTAAATAATTAACTCCTTTCCAAACATATTTTTGTAAAAATAAAATGCTATTTAAACATTTATACACATTCGATACTGTAATAATAATTTTTAAGCTTGGCATTTTTATGTGATACATAAAAAAATAACACATCCAAACCATCCTGCAGCAAATCGGTAAGTTTGACAAAAGCTACAGCGATGGTTGTGACAGTGAAAAGTGTAACTAGAGATTTACCATTTTTATTTTTTCCAAGTAATTCTCTGGCAGCTAGTATCGTTTAGGAATTGAATCCAATTGGATTTCTAGTAGCATGTACATATTTCCTGTGTTTATTATGAAGCTTTAACTTTTACGACACGTTAATCGATTAAAGTCTCCCAATTTTATTTCTTCTTTCAACATGTTAATTGGCTAAAGTCGCCCCATTTTATTTCCCCTTTCAACGTGTTAATTGACTAAAGTTGCCTCATTTTATTCCCCCTTTCAACACGTTAATCGACTAAAGTTGCCCCATTTTATTTCTCCCCTTAACGCGTTAATCGACTAAAGTTGCCCCATTTTATTTCCCCTTTCAACACGTTACTCGATTAAAGTCTACCAATTTTATTTTTCCTTTCAAAGTGCAATCGGCTAAAGTCACCCCATTTTATTTACGCTTTGAATGCGTTAATCAACTACAGTTGCCCCATTTTATTTTCCCTTTCAATGCGTCGATCGACTAAAGTTTCCTCATTTCCTCTTTCAACAAGTTTAAACAACTAATGTTGCCCCTTTTTATTTCCCCTTTCAACAAGTTTAATCAACTAAAGTTACCCCATTTTATTTCTACTTGTGTGTTTTTTGAAGTATTGATGTTGCAAAAGAGAAGGGAGGAGTTTTTTTTTTGTATAATACGTCCAAAATGTTTATGAGCTTCATTTTTGTATTTTTATTTGCGTAATTTTAAAGAAAAGGATTTGAGTGCTTGGAATTGAGAAATGTGCCTCTTACCAATATGGACCAGAAGGTTTACGAGACGGTTGTGTAATTTATGGCTTATCAATACTAAATAAACTTTATTCTAATTATTAATTTCCAATTCAAAGGTCATTTCAATTACCTTAGTCTTATTCTCTTTCTAGGTTAATTGTTGTAAATATTAATATATTTTTTATAATGTAACTATTTAAGTCTTTAGTGTTCTCTTATGCAGTATTGTTTTTCTGTAAATTATAAATAACTATTGTTGACTTTATTAAGTATTTTCCGCATTTATTTTCGTCCTGTGCAAAACAATAAGCTAGGATAGCCCAGTCACTCGGGCGATGCTGATAACCTTTGTAAGTTTTATTTATTGACTTTGTATACAAATATACTATTACATTATCGCTACCACCTCCGCTTATTTCAACTTTGACATTGAATAGAGTTTTCATGCTAGAAACAGTTGATGATGAATGGTGAATGGAGTTTTCATGCCAGAACTTTATGATGAATGGAATTTTCATGCCAGAACTTTATGATGAATGGAATTTTCATGCTAGAAACGTTGATGATGAATGATGAATGATGAATAGAGTTTTCATGCCAGAACTTTACGATGAATGAAATCTTCATGCCAAAACTTTATGATGAATGGAGTTTTCATGCCAGAGCTTTACGATGAATGAAATCTTCATGCCAGAACTTTATGATGAATGGAGTTTTCATCCTAGAAACAGTGGATGATAAATAATAAATGGAGTTTTCATGCCAGAACTTTACAATGAATGAAATCTTCATGCCAGAACTTTATGGTGAATGGAGTTTTCATGCTAGAAACATTTGATGATGAATAATAGATGGAGTTTTCATGCCAGAACTTTACGATGAATGGAATCTTCATGCCGGAACTGTATATTATGCCTTATTGTATAACTATTTATTGAGCCTGAGAACAAGTAGGTTACAATAACAATACATATAGTTTTATTATAATACTGTGTTAAATAATATTCATTGGTATTTGTTGTCTGTATGTACATAGTTATTTTATCCTTATTTTGACAAACAGTTGACTGTAAAAATGTTTTGTCATGTTTTTATTATTACAAACTCCTTTGCCAAAAGTTAATTATTTTACATAATAATATATTAGGTTACAAATGAAAAGGACAAGCATTAAATTAATTATTTTCAGTGTTCTACTCTACATATATCTATAAACAATTAAAAAACAATGTGTATCTTCTCTACTAAATATATATATATTACGTATTTCTGTATTTTTTAATATGTATTCGAAATTAAAAGAGCCATTAAAAAATGCTTTTGCGTCAAATAACTTTTGAAGGATTTTTTGTAACCAATTTGTTGTTAATAAATGGGAAAAATAAATAATCAGACTTATTATTTGAATAACTTTTCTGATGAAAAATATCAAATGCAAGTGATTCGATAACTGTGCAGAATACATCGAGCTTTAACTCTTTAAAACGCATGACGTTTCGATGCTAGGTCTGTACGCGTCACTTTTTCATTGAAATTTTTACACGGCTTAGCTGTATAAATACGACAGTCAAATAATCTATTTTGTTGTATTTGATGATTTATAAACAAAGATTATTATTTCATTTCAAAAGAGTTCCACACATGTGTATTTATAAACAAAAATTATTATTTCATTTCAAAAGAGTTCCACACATGTGTATTTATAAACAAAGATTATTATTTCATTTCAAAAGAGTTCCACACATGTGTATTTATAAACAAAGATTATTATTTCATTTCAAAAGAGTTCCACACATGTGTATTTATAAACAAATATTATTATTTCATTTCAAAAGAGTTCCAAGAGTGTATTTATGACAATAAAAGACTAACAAAGATCTCAGTATAAACAAACTACGCTTTGAGCGAGCATGGACAACGCGTCGATTAACTATTGCACCTACTCTTTGACAGATAAAACCGCAACCAACGTATAAACCGTATTAACAAAATGTTGAACAATTAAGAGTTTTGAATATACAGCGAAATTCGCTTAAGAGGAACGGCTGCGCGGCCCGTTTCATACATAATTTAATTTTATATTTGAGGCCAAAATACCCACCCAAACTGCATAAACTTTTTTTAGTCAAAGGGAGCAAATATCAATTAAGGATTAGAAGTATTTTATTGATTTTTGTTTTAATTTAGAAAATATAAGCCACAGAATACAGCGATTTATTTAAAACTCTTTTGTAAGGTTTTATAGATATAGTCTCCTTTAAAGTTTTACAGTGATTCTTATCTTTTATTAGGTTTTGCAGTGAAATTCTCTTAAAAAATTTTACATTTACCAAGGATGGGGCGTATATTTTTTCTGGTCGTTAGTACCTTATGAAGGGAGGTATTAAAATGATTCTAGTATTTATTGACCACTACAAAGCATATATATAGTAAAATGTAAACAGTTAACAGCGAGGTGACATTCAGGCAATAGTCGGGCCACAGTCGGGTGACAGTCAGGCCACAGTCGGGTGCCAGTCGGGCGATAGTCAAGTGACAGTCGAGCGACAGTCAGGCGACAGTCAGGTGACAGTCAGGCCACAGTCGGGCGATAGTCAAGTGACAGTCGGGTGACAGTTGGGCGACAGTCAGGCAACAGTCAGGCGACAGCCAGGCATCCATCCCGTATTTCACTTTGTTTCTTTTATGTTGTTTAAAGTAAAGCTTTCTTGTGAGTTTAAACTTTCTACAAATATATCACAGTTTAATTCTCATGTAAGGTTATTACCGTGAAACCGTCTAATAATAATAATTACAAAGCAATGTATACAGTAAGCAGCATACAGTATAAAGTATCCAGTAAACAGCAAATATTAAACACTAAACGGCAGGCGACAGTCGGGTAACAGTCAGACAAGTGAAACCCTAATAAAGAATAAAGCAAAAAAATCTCACAGGGTTTTACAGATAAACTCTTTTATACGGTTATGTGGTTTAAAGTAAAATTCTCTTGTAAGGCTTTACAGTAAAACTACCTACAAATATTTCGCAGTAAAATTCTCATATAAGGTTATTACTGTGAAACTGTTTTGATGGCCTCCATGGTCGAGGGGTAAGGCTCTCGACTACGAATCCGAAGGTCGCGGGTTCAAATCCTTTTAAATTTAATTAAATTTTATTTAATTAATTTGTGCTGTTTCACAATTAATTAACATAAAAATAATATATAGTATATTTGCGTACGTTCCAGAGTGGATGATACTTTCAGTATCGCCCTGGTGAAAGACCACCATTCAGAATTGAAACGTTGCTTGAAATAGCTTTAGCCGTGTTTGGTGACCAGATCCGAATAGCCAGGTATTTCCCCACCTTCCTCTACCCCTTATCCTTCCCCTCCCCAATACCTTCAGCCTCACAACATTCCCCAATTGGGGATGCCATAGTCTCACTGGCTCCAGATAGTTGGGAGCAGTTGAGATTCTTGTGCGGTATTAATGTAAAAAAAATAAAAAATAATATGGTTTCAAGTAAAACTCACACACAAGGTTTTATCAATAAACTCTATTAAAAGATTATATGGTTTAACTTAATTAATCTCTCGGAAATTTCGATCGCCCCCTTGACTTGCAGGTGATATTATTCACTATTCAAAACATGTATTATGACACCTTATGAAATAAATTCAAACTAAAATGAAGTTTCCCAAGAATCGAACCATTAAGGTTAGTTTGTAAGTGTGTCTACGTCAACTCTCAGACCCAAATGGCTCAGTGGTCAGAGCACTTGACTTTTGAAGAAAAGCCTGAGGATGCTTGGTTCGCTTCCCACGAAAGGAGTTTTTTTTTTTTTGCATTCAATTGATTTTTACATATTATTATCAATAATTCGTTATTTAAAAAAGGTGGACGTTAAACCATATAACCCAAAAAAATTAAATACTTGAACACTGTTCATAATATTAATGGTATGTATTTTTTATTCTTAGTAGTACCGCACAAGAGTCCCTGCTGCTCCCAACCGTCTGGAGCCAATGAGATCATGGCATCCCCAATGGGGTATGTTGTGAGGTTGAAGGTATAGGTGAGGGGAAGGAAATGAAGATGAGGAAGAGGAAGATGGGGAAGTACTTGATTTTTCAGATTTGGTCACCAAACACGGCTAAAGCCATTTCAAGCAACGTTTCTACTTTGAATGGCGGTCTTTCGCCAGGGTGATACTGAAAGTATCTACCACTTGACGAGCCGTAAATATACTACATATTATTTTTAATAAATAAATTATGTGATAAGACAAATTAAAGAAATGGAATGTATATGTGTAATAAATTTGATGTTTTTCAATGTTACCACACGTTTTAGACGTTTTTAGACGTACATAGGCTTTATTAGACGTCATGTCACGTTTTTTGATGTTTTTGATGTTTTTTGATGTTTTCCCGACGTTTTTCGACATTTTGCACGTTTTTGTCGATTTTAGTCTTTATTTGACGTTATATCACTTTTTTGACATTTTAGACGTTTTTAACATGAACATGATAATGAAAGTTTAGAGTTCGGAGTTGGAACATTGGACGATTGTGTGGTAACAGCTTAATGCTTACAAAAGCAGTACAAATCTATATATATAAAAATCAATATAAGTTTGTTTGTTTGTCCTCGATTTTCTCGAAAATTACTTGACCGGTTTCGCTGAAAATACCAGTTTGTTTTTATTAGTGCCGGGAAGGTTTAGAAAGTAGTTTGAATGAAATCCAATATGTAAAACTGTTGCTATAACATTTTAAAATTAGTATGAAAAACATTGAACCTGCCATGTTTTATTTAGGTTAGCCCTATATGACAATCTGGATAGCGACAGATTGCATATTCAAAAGAAGTTTTTTTTGGGTAGGTACCTACTTAAGAACTTTATGATTTAGAAATAAAATATTCAAATTAATGTTTCTTTATTTGGAGATAGTTACTTTCGCTCTCAAATCATTTATGGCACTCTAATGAAAAGCAAGAATTCACAACTTCATTTATTCCAAAAAAAAAAACTCAAGCAAGGTCGGGTACACATCAGCCAGTACGAGTATATAATAAAAAATAAACAAAAAAATATTTTTTATTCCTTTATTTTTTCCCACATTTTTTAACATAAAATGGAACATAAATTTTTACATGCATGATTGTTTAAATTATAATAGTAAGGAATAGGAACACACATAGGCGCTGCCTGTGTGTAGGTAATATGAGAGAATTTAAGTAAATATGAGTACTAGAATATTAATTAATTTAAGTATTGTAGTATAAAGAAAGTACAACATTTAATGGAAATTTTTAAATTATAGTTTATACTATAATTCTAAAATTAATACTTTTGTAAACAGAATTTTTTTGTCTAATGTAATGGAAATTTTAGAGTTATAGTATAAGTAAGCAGAAATTTTTGTTTATAATTAGTAAATGTTGAAGTTACAGTTAAAGGAAGCAAAAGGAAATAACTAAAATTTTATAGAAGTAATGTTTCAACATCTACATCATTCAGCTACAATTTTACTTCTTTTACGTAGAAAGATTATTTATTTGTCATTTAAATTTCTTTTGGTAAAAGGTTGAATGTAAGAGGACCAATAAAACAGCCTTATGTTTTCGATTAATTTAGTGTACGGTTGGGTAGAATAAAACACACTATTAGCTCTTTTACTAATATGATTTTCGTTATTTTCGATTTTATTTTTATTTTTAAAGACATTTCAAGGTTTGTAAAATAAATAGTTTACGGATATTGAATAACTTGGATTCTTTGTGTAATATGTCAGTTGAAAATGTTTTATTTTTATTACATATAACTTTTATAATATGTTTTTAGTAATTTGTAGAGGTTTAATAAATGCAACAAGCGGCGCACCTTCCCATTCTATTATACCGTAAATGATGGATGATGCATTAGGGAAAAGTAAATCATTTTCAACTGATCAATATTGAGAACTTCCTTAAGTCTTCTTCAATTAAATCTTAATTTTGAAATTGTTTTATTGATCTGAGTTTGCCAATTAGATTTGTGTCAATAGATATACCCAAATAATTTATATTTTCAACTATAATGAGTTCATTGCACATTATTGCAATTAGCATTGTGTATTTTGCTTTTTAAATTATTGACAGGTTTGTTTTTTGAGTTTTTATGAAAAGTTAAATAAGAAATTTTACTGTAATTTGAGTATAGTTTGTTACATTTTAGCCATGTTCAGACAAAATCCGATACATTCAGTTGCCTTGGAGAATGTTTCAAGCCAAGAATTTCCATTTACTATTATTGCCGTGTCATCGGCGCAAGAAACAATTTTTCCAGAGATTTCAACATTACATAAATCATTTATATAGAATAAAAACAGAATCGGCCCAAGTACAGTTCCCTGCGGTACACCATTTTATATCTGTGATTCAGATCTATAAATATTCCCAATTTTCGTTTTTTGCTTTCCATCTTTAAGATGAGAATTTTTAGTGTCTCTTTTGAAATCTGAGTTATTTTTTTAATGAGTAAATAATGACTGATTATTTTTGTTGTGCTCTTTTATTTTGCATTTCCTTTCGTATTTACATATTTATCTTTCACTATGGATATACATGTATGTATTATTATCTTATTGAACTTAGATATATAATTTAAAAAATAGCAATACACTGATAAAACATTTTTCTATACATAAGCATTATATTATATTATGTGTATTATATATAAGTAGGTACATTATATTACAATCTATATAATATTCTTATTTCGCCGACTAGCCATTAGTGTAAATAAAACAATAATAAATAAATAAAAAACATAATAAAATATTTACAGCAATCCAGGTATCTACTACTCATAATAAAATAATAGTACAATATATATTGCACAAGTTCTATATAAAAATCCAAGACACATACATAATTTTTTTTAATTGCACCTGTTATTTAGTAAATGATACATATACATAATAAAATATTTACAGCAATCCAGGTACCTACTATTTGTGTACTCAAAATAATATAATAACAAAATACATATTGCACAAGTCCAGATACATAAAAATGTTAAATATGTACTGTGATTTCTAGAAATAAAGCTTATATATAATATTTTGTACATATTTAAGTATATCTAATAATCTTCGGAGGGTAGGAATGACAATCACCATTCTAATAGTCCGGGCATGTATTTGTCGATCAAACCTTCGTAGTATGGCCAAAGAGATTTGATGTCAGGAATATTCTCGCTCTTAGTGTAGAGGTCATATTTGCTGAAAAGAAGAAAGCGTACTTTAGTAAAATATTCGAAAAACGATGTTGATCGTGTTTTTTTTATAAAGCAGTTTATTTTAAGATCAATTGTTTTTGATATTTTCAAAGTTTTATTAATAATAATAATATTTTTTTATTTACGTTCTTATACATTACAAATATATAATACATATAATGCGTATGAGAAATTACATAAATCTACTTAATATTTATAAGACTTGATTTGCAAATTTTCAGGTATGAAGAAAATGAAAAAAAAATATATATATATTTAGGCAGTGGTGAAGATCGGGTCAATAAGGAGAGATTCTTTCAAGAATCAATAGGATTTCCCTTTTGAATCTCTCCTCACTGATGCAAAATATGGCAATATCCTGTGAAATTTTATTCAGGAGCAATATACTCCTTCCCACCGAGGGAACCATTGCTGAAGTTGACCAGGTTTGGCTTGTACCTAAGCTTTCTCAGGACTGTATAATGTTATCTACATGTTTTTTACCGACGACTCGTTATCACGTTGCCGATACACACCACTGTATGTGTGAGAGCTTCTTATGCGAAAAAGAGATAAAGTTATACGGTCACTTTCCATTAGAAAATAGTGCAAGATTGTATTCCACCTAAACAGTATTTGGTCGCTTAGCAACGCTAATTATTAGTACCCGTTCGTTTGATTTCTCTCATGCTTTATTATTTGCATTTAAAATGAAATCTAAATGAAACTATGTACCTGCACTTTATATTAAATATATTAAAGATTATATATTAAAGATCTATTCACATCTACGGGCACTGCGCAGTGCAGACAACGTAAAGTGGCAGACATGGCACAGAAGGGAGTATTCACATTACACCGATCGTGAATGTGTTCATAGATTAATGTAAGCAACTAATTTTGCCTTGCCTGCTTAACGTGTCTGCACTGCGCGATGCCGGTAGATGTGAATCGAACTTTAAGAGTATCCCCTGCGACTGTACAGTGTACAGTGACATGACTAAAAAAAATAAACCCTAAATAATAACATACAGGCAAGTTATTTCAAATAAAATCTTTAAAATTAGGCAGAAATTTAAGTAAACTAACAGATAAAAAGGCTAGACCCTCCAGGTGGCTTTTGTTTGGTCAAATTTAGCAAAGCTCCCTGTTAGAGTTTTGCCCCTGTGTGTGTACAAAACCAATAAGAATGTATGTAAAAATTAACTTACGCATAGGTCATAGGTAACCTACTCATTTTAATATCAAAATTAAAAAAAAAAAACATTATTGTGGATGTCTAATATATCTACCCCGTATAACTACGTTCATTGGAAATCCACCAATCTGAATAGCCAGGTACTTCTCCACCTTCCTCTTTCCCATTTCCTTCCCTTCCCCACTACCTTACATATCTATAACATTGTACTTTTGTATAATATTTGGACCTACTTGAATTCCAAGACCCATTTAAGAATAGACTCATCCTTCGCACTGGTCAAGTGCTTGTAGTCTCCTCCTGCGTGCCAGGGATAGAAGGAATGGTACCTGTAAGTATTATTGTCCAATTAACTGCGTGAAACATCAATATGGTTCTGTATCATATCAATAACTCTGTATTTCGGCAAAATCCGGCAACTATGAAACCATAACTTTATTGTAGTGACAGGGTGTTAATACTTTCCAAAATCCAATGGATTAATTTTGTCATTTTAAAAGTACAATAATGTTAAACAATAACTAAAGCATGTTACGCACGTTCAATTTATTTTGACAATCAGAACAGTCTGTACAGACAGATTTATTTACAGTTTTATCCAAGCGTACAAATGACAAAAAAAGTCGAACTGAAATCAATTCAAAATTTAAACTGTGCAGTCTGATTGCACAAAAACTGAATGTGTGTAGCATGCTTCAGATGTAGTTCTACCTACACAGATCAGACCTACAACCTGATCGCACAGTTTTAACTGAGCGTGTGTAGACACAACGGCAATATGATTGAATTGTACAGATTTAACTGTACAGTTTGATCGTACAATAAAACTGAATGTGTGCAGCAATTAATTTTTACACGTCAAAATATGTATGACTTCTATCACGTGGGGCTCTTTAAACTATAGAAGCTTTGCGGCGCACAAGTGAGCCGCCCGAGTACAGGGTTTGTATGGTGCGGCACAGGGGTGCGCTTCCCGTGTCTAAAAGGTTAAGGGTGCTGGGAGACTACTGCTGTTTACTGACAGCTTTTCTTCGATTGGTGTTGATTTATATACAATATACGCAGGGTGGTACACCTACACCGGGCGCCCGCCCGGTACATTGCCATACAAATCAGCACCAACGGTAGTCTGCTTAAGTTGGTATTTACTTGGCTTTTCTCATAAAGTCAAGTTAAATATTGACAAACAGAAAGCATGTTTGCCGTAATCAGGGTTTGATTTTTTACTTCGAATTGCCTCTCTGCCGTCAATATGTGCTATGTAACTACAAACATAATAGAGGGCCTGAAACCCGCCTAGAAAAGGGAGAAGAACAAGAAGTTGAGCGACGAGTATGGAGAGAAAAATTGAAAATTTTTATATACCTGATCATGTAAAAGGCTGCGTCAGGAAGTTTGCAGTTGTTGTGCTTCAGAACTCTGTAGAGGTATTCATCGTGGCCCCAGGACATGATCACATTCTCCAGGCCGCAGTGGGGTTTGTAAATTCCGTATTTTGAGCTGCACAATGTAATGAAAAATCATAAGTTTTTAAAGAAATCAATAGATGGCGCCAGTACAAAACTATTGACTTAAAAGAAAACTACTAACTACTAAAATAACAAAGCAATAAATAATAACATTTTATCTATAAAGCAGAAAATTAGTTTGTCAGTCTTGCATAGCATTCATTACATGTCTGTAATTTCCGAGTCAACCAATAACATTAGAAACAATAGACATGTTGTAGAGCTGAGAAAGTGACATGCAAAAGATACGGTAATTGCCGTACTTTGATTTAGTATTAAACTGTTACGCGTCGCGTGAGGGCGTCTGCTGTCTCTAACCAAATTAAATAAATAAATGCCAAAATGGCCTTGCATGGATTATAAAAAAGTGTTTCTATTACACGGCAAACACCAGTAAAAGAAACATCGTAAACGCCAGTAACATTTCATTCGTAAATACACCCAAATAACTTAATATTATACATAATACAATAATTGTAATCGGGAAACAATCAATGACATTACAAACACACAATCAAAAAATCGTATAAAATTTTAAGTTTTGTATTTAAGTAAAAAATAACTCACGTATATCTTTCATCATGTCTATCAGGGTTGTCTATGAAACTGCTGTCACCATAGACAATGGAGGGGGCCCAAGCGCAGCCAACCACAAAGGTATCTCCCACCACACACCACTGGGGCTCATCGTAAAATGCCATCACCTGTAAATATAAAAAGAAATATTTTAATCTGAAGTCATTTCATAAATACAGTCACACCTGTGACCATTTATTTTTCTCCAAAAACGGGACACTTGGCGCAGAGAGGGATGGGGGGGGGGTGCTTTTCAAGGTAGAGATTGGAATGAGAAAATGAGTTCTTTGTTTTAAAGCCAAATTATCTTTTAACTGATCGATTTCCTCAGCAGCTATACCGCTTGATAAAGCATTGCCAACTGTGTACATAAAATAAATCCACAATCCTGAATTAGGGTTCTCAACAAAGTTTTTCAGTATGTTTCCGATACTCAAAAAAATAGTTTGTCAATTTTTTTTATTTTTTTTTTTATTTCTTATAAGTTGCATTACAAGTATTAAAAAAAAAAAATAATTAAAGGGTATTCTTGGTCGTGTATACCTTATCAGAAAAGAGGAGTTCTAATGTCTGTATATTTTGAAAACTCGTTCAATATAATAATAAAATGGTCAATTTTTCTATAGCGTCGTTTAGTTACTATTATCCTCAAGGGTACTTTACATTTTCTTCTTAAAGTTTGTAGCCCCTTTTGAATAGATATGTTTTTAGACTTTTCCTTAGAGGTTTTGAAATTGCCTTTTGACCTCAAACCAAATGAAAGGCCATTTCAAGAATGTGGACCAGTACATTGAAAGCTCTGTCCCAAATTTAGCAGCATTCGTACGAGAGGGTTCAACCAGTCTGTTCCACGCATCAGACTTGGCCAACCTGAGCGTGAGTTGCCTCTGAGTAAGATTGTCCCCCACGCAGAGATCAGTCAAGTATGCTGGAGCCACCCCGTTCAGGGACTTATATACCATAAGACAAATTTTAAACTGAACTCTTTCTATGACTCAAAGCCAATGTAGGATATCACGTAGAAGAGGAGTGATGCGATAGTATTTGGTGGAATCACATACTAGATGAGCTGCTGTGAACACTCCTTGCAATCTGCTCAAATGTACATTAGGCAGACCAGCATACTTGCAGTAGTCCAATCTGGAGACTATAATACATTCATTACTAGCTATTCAATGGCAGGCATAAGCGCAAGCCACCTGGTTTTACCCTAGCTGGGCAATTTGTGATACTCGGGACAGCTTCATCACAAAATTACTTCAGAGCTTCCACTCGGACAGTGTAAATAAAAAAAATGAGAACATAAAACCTGCGGGGTCAAGCTGAAAACGGGATATTTTGGCATTCCGAAGCTCTCCTTGGGGACAACGGGACAGAGTACCGAGAAATAGGATGGTCCCATTCAAAATGGGACATATGGTCAGGTTAGTCTTACCCAGCTTTTTGACCATAGTTAGGGATTGCAAATCCGGAGCCGTTCCAGAAGATCCGGATTTTTAAATTTCGTGAAACACCATATCCGGATACCCAGATTAAACCGGATTAAAATAAACATTCTTCTAAATTTCAAATTTCGATGACCGAAAATAACAAATCATGAAAAAAAATCAATATATTAGAACATAAGAAAGTGCCCCATATAATTATATATATATATTTTATTATCAATTAACATTGGATTACATATTTATGATTGCATATTTGAGCCTTTTTCGTCATAAATTCATATTTCAGCCATTTTATTATTTATTTTTATTTTTATTCTTAATATTTTTCAAATTAGAAATGATCAATTTTTTTGCCTTTTTTGGAAAATTATATAAAAGGTGGTTTTTGCAAATTATCTTCAGATTTCCAAAATTTCCAGAGTATGTTTTGCAACTTCATAACTCATAGAGATCATCAATTATATTTTATTTCTGCATTTAAAACAACATAATAAATTGAACTCACTTTACCGAGGTCATGGATCAAACCGGTGAGATGGAACCATTCGAGGTCAGGGTGTTCGGACCGGATGCGTTCGGCGGTCTGGAAGGCGTGCACGATGTTGGGCACGTCCGTGTCCGGATCTGACTCGTCCACCAGGTCGTTCAGGCGGATCAGCGACTCCTTGATGCTGCTCTTGGTGTGGTTGAACTTCAACCATTTGTCCATCTTTTCTGAATATTTAAAAATATTATAAGTAAATTTAGTACAGAAGCATTACATATGGCAATTTTTTTACTATACAGGTAGAATTTTTTTTTAAATATCCCAATTATATACAAATCTTTCACAAATTTACCTTTGACGAAGTTGACAGTCTGGTGTGTGTGCATCAATTTGTACGTCTTCCTGACGCGCTCCTTGACGGGGTCGTTCTCATCGATGGAGTAGTCCCGGAAGGCGCTCAGCGGCTTGTCGTTGAACACGGGCTCCGGACGCATCAGGACCGACGGGTCCAGCATCGTGATAACAGGTTTCTTGAAAGTTATTATCATTGTTAGTCTTATTTCTTGGATCTTAAATCCCTAATTACTGTGCTTTAAACCGCTGCATCATCGCAAGATAAATTATTGCAACAAAAGATCAATTTTTGGGAAAAGCAACATAATTTATTGTAATAAAATCAATTGTTGTAATGACAATTCCATAATATTACGTAATGCAATAAAAACTTTAATCATTGCAACAACACGAATTATTCCGACAAATAACTTCAATATTTGCAACAATATCATGCATCAACAGATGCAACGGTGGGCCAATCACCAACCAACGATTGGTTGGTTGGTCGTAGAACATCATGAAATGAATCTCATCCCTTTTCAGTTTATATTCTCAATACTTCAGATAATTATTTTTATTCCCAATGTGACTAGGGCATAATAAAGATACTAAATACAATAATAATTACAGTACAACAGCTTAAAAAATATTCAAGGCGATTTACCAAAGTCAGGGCAAACATATTAATATTCACTCAAATATTCCTGAAATTCATTTGTGCATCTATTTAGTATTTGAATATGTTTGTATATTTGATAAGAAGCAATATATTTATTATTTGTAATTATTTTACATGACAAACTTATTCTCTCGTAAATTTAATATAGGCCGCTCGCTGACGACGGTCCGGTAAGTAATCGACGTAAACCTCATGTGTGATACCGACAGCCCGCTGTGCCATATATTTCTATTGGTTCCGGTTCACGATGCGGGCTGGAAGCGGAATCGGTGTGATGTACTTCTAGTATATAGCAAGCGGGTTTCAGTAGCTTCTGGATAGTATTGCATCACTACCGAGATCCCCTTAAGGAACTTTTACTTAATTTTTTTATCAATAACATTTCTTTCAGTTGAAAATAGCTTTTAAAATATTCTTAAGAATTTATTAATTAATTAGACTCCTCAATTTCCTCCTAAAATTCCAGATTCTCATCGTCACTTGATTCACTCGACGGTATGTGAAATTCAGGGCAGTAAAACAGAAATCTGCAATACTGACAGTTGAATGGCTACAAATATACTGATATCTCCAGACCCATGTGCGAGTCCATGCAGCGAGACATCATGCAACATTATACGCTTTTTTGCTACTCTCGGTTTATGTCGATTCCTTACCGGACCGTCAGCGAGTGGCCTTATTCTGAATAAATTTGATTGGAATACAACATGCATGTTAATATTTTTTTATTAAATCTACTTAAAGTGTTTGAAATTCTTCAGGCAGGTTTAGATCAAAATCAGCCAAACCAGATAACAAACGATACGATTCAGCTAATAGGAATTACGAAAAATAACCATTTTTATACCAATGTATGGAATTGTTTAGAATTGAAAGATCTTTCATTTTCTTTGTATCTTTAATAGAGCATTTTGTCTATTAAATATGTTAAATTTTATTGCCCACCATACATCCCCTTTTAAGAAACAAACAAATGAATGTCATTTAAAAATGGATATAACTTATTTTTTTCACAACAAGAACATCAAGTTTTATGGTCAACTTTTTTTTTTAATTTATCGTAGGAAGCAATCACTTTGTGGCTTGACATTATAATTTAAATAAAAAATGTTTTTGTTTTAAGCCACTTTATTTTTATACATATTTATGCATTCGACCGAAACCGGTTCTTAATGTTCTTAAAAAAATGTTCTCTATGTGTATGCATGGAGAACGTTTGCTTTATGAACATTTTAAGCACGCTCCATATCGCCAAAAAAATTTTTGAATGGTTTTCCAAAAAATATCATACATAATTAAAAGTTATTAAATTTTAAGAAATGCTGTAAATTTAAGCTAAAAATCACAGTTTGGTTTGAATTTGAAGAGTGCGTAGATCGCTTAAAAAATTTAAGCAATTTTATTTTTTTTAAATATTCTAAAATAAGTTTTTAAAATCCTCAAAACTCACCACTTGAGTAGCCATGGTTACACAAATTAAAATGAATAAAGTATTGCTATCTTAACTCAATCGAGAACTTGTAACAAATGGCTTTGATCCAACGAACTCCACATTTAAATATGTTTCAACAAAACTCATATCGTGACGTCAGCAAACCTTTACTAAAAACATGTTTATAATCAAAGTGTTATAAATAATATTGCGTATGTTTGAGGTCACATTTTAAAACTATAGTAAATTAAATCATTTATGTATTATTTTGATTGATTGGCTGGTGCTTATTACGTAGAATAGCAAAATCTGTTTCATAATATTTACTTATGGAGTAATAATATTTTATCTGCTGAAATTTTAACACAATTCACCAACCTTTAGTGAGCAATTTTATCTCATGTGCCTAAGTCTAATTTTGATAGTATTGGTTTTTGTTTTTCCATATTTTTTATGTAATTTGGATTAAATAAATGTTGTGTTCACTTTACTGGGGCCCTAGAGGTTACATGCAAAAATTACACATATTAAATAGAGTTTCCTTTAATGTGAAAGGGTAGAAGATGGGAAAGAGGAAGGTTGGAAAGTACCTAGTATTCAGAAGTTGTCACTAAACACAGCTAATTACATTTCAAGCAGCGTTTCGATACGTAATTCTGGTCTTTCATTAGGGCGATACTGAGAGTACCTACCACTGTGTAATATACATACATGGCTAAATCTATTCTAATTGGTAAATGGCAGTGGCGTGCATTGCTCCTTGCCCAATGGTAAGCTGTAGCACTTCATTTTTTATCATGAAAACCCGATAATCTTAGAAAAACAAGCAGGTATTAATTCTGACAAGAGCCTTATCACCTCTATAAGTTGGCCATTACAATTACCGATATGTAGCTGTCGAAATTCACTATTTTATCTCTTTTTGCAAATTCTGAACTACTCAATACTTTGTTTACACATTTTAACTAAGAATTTGTTTAGACATAAATTTTAATTTTTAATTTAAAAAAAAAAACAAGAAAATTACCACGAGAGCAGTGTCAAAATCAAAGTAAAATTTACACCTTTCTTTTTCAAATAATACTAGCCCTAAAAAGGTGAACATTTTTCTCGAACTATCAACCAGTATAGTGGATAACTTTGTAGCTTTTTTTTTTGAATTTTTATTTATTACAAAATAATGTACATAATTATAACAAAATAATAATAATAATAATTGGAAGATTTGTATAGCGCCGTTTTTGTGAAAAATCACCTCAAGGGCGTGTATAATATGTCATATACATGATTTTTTTTAACTTCCTATTTGCAACTCTCAATAAGGAGCCCCACTAGCTCGTGGTTATGGGATGAATATTTACATATGTAATGATAAAATAATAAAAACAATTCAATATGCAAACAATATTAAAAAATTATTTAATAACTACAAACGTATATCAACAGAACAATTTAAGAATAATAATAAAAAAATTGTAATTTATGTGATAGATAACATTAGGGGTACAATATATCATTATCTAAGTTGAGGGAGTTAATTTACTTTTTGAATTATTCATATTTCAATGTTTCGGTTACATTAATTTTGTTTTTGGATATTAATATATTGTACCATCTTATACCTAAATACAAGTAGTGGTGCTGTGCTGTGGTCGTTCTTAGCATTGGGATGGCTATTAAACTTATTAAATTTATATTTTTGTTTGCAGTAGGGACTGAATTAATGCATAATAGATTATTTTAATTGTGCTCTTATTTAATATGTTGCGTATGTTATAGAAGACATAGTTAAGTTTTTTTATTCGTTCTACAGTGAGGTTGATACGATCTTTCTTTGATCTATTATGATTCCAAAATATTTTATATTAGATTTATGATTTAGCACAGTCCGTATTACATGTAACAACATTTATACAGGTTTTAGAGTGAATGGTTATGTTAATTAAATTTGTTGCTACTTCCCCTTGTCTTTAGAAAAGGTAATAAAATATGTATGTTTTTTCTGTGTTGAGCGATAATAGGTTGGTATCGAACCATTCTTTGATAATCTTTATGTCATGATTGGCTGCGATGGTAATCTCGTTCCATGTCTTGTTATTGCAGTGTCATCATCAAAAGTTATAATTTTACCATTTGATTGACATAAATTATAAATAAAATTGGTCCGATGACAGTTCCTCGGGGGATTCCAAAATCTAAAATTTCAGCTTGACTTAGTGAGTTGTTTAATTTGACCTTTTGACCTCTTTGAGTTAGATAGCTTTGAAACCAGTACCCAACCTTGCCAATAATTCCGATATCATTTAATTTGCTAATTAGTTTTGTATGTGAGACCCTATCAAATGCTTTACATAAATCTATGAAAATGCCAAGACATTTTTTTGTTTGTTTATCCAATGCATGGTATATAGTTGAAGTTAGTTCTGCAATGGCGTCATGATTACCTAGCTTCTCCCTAAATCCAAATTGATGCATAGTGCATTTTTGTGTGAATATTCATGAAGCAAGATAAAAAAAACTAACTTGAGGAAGACACGTTTGAAGGACAAAGCGTTCAAGGTAGAATGCAACTAAAATTGAGATATTTGACAAGTAGGAACAATTTCTTAGGGTAGAATGAAAATGACGAAAAAAATATTTTTTTATAAGAAATTCTAAGATAGACACAGCTTTTCAGCCTATATAGGCTGCACGCCACTGGTAAATGGTATCTACCCTGGAACAAGGTGCAAATAAATTACCTAATAATAACTTAACTGTAAAGTAATTCATCTAATAAGTTTATTAAATTATTAATGTTAATAAATTCATACAAATTAAATAAATTTCTCTTGAGTTGTATCAATTAAAAAGAGTAATAGTTTTAGGCAATACACTCACATATCGTTTGTACAATATTATCAAATAACAGTTTACTTATCTTCCCCCGGGGAATATAAGTCTGTTTTTTCAACCGATGTAATTACTTTTATCAGTTTTTTTTTAAATGACTAGTCATTGTCAAGGAATATTATATTTGCTGGCAGAAATTATCATTTGTCATACTTACTGACAGATTAAAATGAAAACTGTTTTCAGAACTGATTTTTTTTGTTTTCGCATTAATTCTTAACAAATATTATGAATTATTAACAATTACCAAATATACTTAGCATTCACCAAACTTAATACCTGGATACGTTACATAGGGAGATCTGAAATAGAAAATATGTTAACACCAAATACAGACTAACACCGAAACCACTCAACTGCATTTTTTTTCTGGCTTTCACCACCCATTAAGGGCGATCTTGGCCATGTTTAATCAGTTAGATTTTAATAGTACAGATAGTTCTTATGATAATAGTTCCATTCTTCTTGATATTCTAATCATTATGATAAGACAGTGGGAAGAAACACTGTTTTTAATGGAACATAGACATACATTGGCACCTCGCTTAATGAGCATAATTCGTTCCAGAATCTCACTCGTAATGCAAAACACTCGTTAAGCGTAATAGTTTTCCCATAGGAATCAATGTAAAATATGATAAAATACTATAAAGTAATAATATAAAAGGTTATAAAGTTTTTCAAACAAAATCATACTTCATTATTATTTATGCTGCCTACCTAATTCTATCTTACTAAAAATCTATATAGAAATATTTATTTTTGCCGACGCTTCAAAATTAGGTGAAATTGCGACACAGCATTATCATTAAATAAATTTAAAGCACCCCCATTGTCACTGTCTTATTAGGGTGATGCTTCCCAAATTACGATGCAATAATTTCCACAGCTTTCAACATTTCTCTTATTGCTGGGAACGGTGTCGCTGTGCTTTGCTGTTACCTCCTCCTCCTTGACCAACTCTCCTCCACTGAAACACAGTAATTATAGATCACCTCTATCATAACTCCATCTCCAGTTTTTCTGTGGTCAGCTCCTGGCAGTGGCATTCACCGCCACCTGTAATCCAATATTCAGTCGATGATATTGGTCAAAAGCACAATCTCGTTGACTACATGCTCCTGCTTGCTTGATTGGCTAAAAGCTTTGTAAGTGTTGTGCCCAAGTGCTTGTGCTTTGGTTTTACAATCTGGGACTTCCCGGTATTCTTCTCGTCACTCTTTATGTGAAACAACGCTCGTTAAGCGAGTCATTTTTTTACAATTTGTTTTGCTCGTTATGCGAATTACACATTATGGGAGATGCTAGCGGTTTTTACAATATTTTTGGGGGGGATGCACAGCTTTACAGCTTCTATAAACTGCGTGCCTCTGCTGAATAGTCAATTAACCAAATTTCCTCTTCCCTTTCTCTCTCTGACTTTCTCAGTCTCACAACATTCCCCAAACTGGCGATGCCATAGTCCCGCTGTCTCCAGGCAGTTGGGAATCTCTTAAACTTAAACATTAATTCTTCACATCCTCAATATTGTATTACGAAAAAATACAGAAAGATAAAGAGACAAGGGATGGAAGAAACATGAGAGTACCTGGCTACACTAAGCATAGCTACTAAAGTGAATTAAGGCAATTTATCGATAGTTATTCGACCTTTCACCAGTGTTTTATACATCTAGAAATAATTAAGAAACCAATATGGATTGTCAACTGAAAATCTAAATAAATTTAGGTTTAGTCAATGTCATGAGGTTAATAGGGCGTTAATCTGCGATAATTATGCAAGTGATAGCCCAGTGGAAATTTAATAGCACGTTTGACATTTAACCTCGCACATTATCTACATAGATATAACTTTAGAAAGATACAAATAGATTGTTCACCGCGGTGCACACTTATTTCGCTGATAAGCAGAAAATGATAAATAATAATAATAAAAATGATGTCTTTATTTCAGCTGAACAAAGCGGCGAGTGCAATACTCTGTCTGCTATATAAAAGAATACATTTAAAAAAAAAAATTACATGATGTGGAAAAAGAATATAAAAAACATAAATAAAATAAAAATAACATATTTAGCACCTATCCTACGGTGGATTGAGGGAAATTCTCCATTTATCATCTAGGGGCACGCCCTGCCACTTGGCGACGGCCTGGACAAGAGTGTTTTCCGATCTCCGGTATCCCTGACTCGTCCCGGCTATTCTGTGGCGCATCAAAGCAGCGAATCCATGCACCCTTCCCTGTGAGAACATCTGCGAGGTGTTGCATCGCCAAGGGAGGCCGAACAGCGCCCTGCAAGCGTGGTTATATTGTACTCGGAGTGTCCATGATGCCTTGTGTATATCTTGTCCATAGTTCGCTAGTGTAAAAGCTCATGCAGTCTGAATAATGTCTAGAATAGTTGTTTCTTTACCGGAGGACTGCACCTGTTGAATCTCCTGGCGAGCATGTTGGCTCGCACGCTCAGTGCTCTTCTTTGGCGTTCTATGTCATTTTTATCGTTTGGGTCATCAGTGATGACATGCCCCAAGTATTATATTTCGCTGCAGATTTCAAGATTGGCTCCGCCGAGACGTATGGGCGGAACGACAGCAGGACCAGTATTTGCTTTGAAAATCATCAGTGACGATTTTTTAGCATTGTACATCAGCCCGTGACTAACATATGATTCGCAATTGGCCAGAAGTTTTCTCATTGCTCTTACCAATGGGGCTAGTATGACCATGTCATCTGCATAGCTGATATTGTTCATTCATACCCCAGAAATGTGACATTCGATTCTTTTTTTCTTCAGAGTTTTACTAAGTTCATCCATGTATACATTAAACAGCACTGGGGACATTGAGCCTTCTTGTCTAACGCCGCACTTTAATTGAGCTGCTTCTGATAGGCTATCATTACATCTAACAAAGTTTTCCTGTTGGTTGTACCATGTACTTAATATATTAACAATTTGCGGTGGTACTTGTTGTTCGGTTAGTTTTTTCCACAACTTATTATGGACTAACCCTTTCAAAAGCTTTGCTCAACTCTAGGAAGCATGCGTATATCGTTGTTTTTCTGGCTTTATAATATTCGATCGTTAGTTTCATACTATATATGGCTGTATCAGTAAAGCATCCAGCTTTGAAGCCCATTTGGGAGTCCTCTGTATTGAGCTTGTCTTCGGTTAAGTTTAAGATGACTTTTTCAAAGATTCTTGCAGTTATTGTGGCAAGAGATATGGGCCTGTAATTAACGGATGATGTCAGGTTCAATTGGCGGCTTTTGGGGATCGGTATTATTACGGTTTTGGACATTTCTTTCGGAATGTGTCCAAGTCCGATCATGGCAGTGAAGAGAGAGGCGAGCGGAGTTGTTATGTACTCCCCCGCATGTTTTACGTGTCCTATGACAAGTCCATCATGACCTGCAGATTTACCTCCTGCCATGTTGCGTATTGCACGTTGGATTATCGCAGATAAGATGATGATGGACGGCTGTTGTTCCGGTTGATTTGTTGGTACATCAATCTGTTTATCCATTATTTGCGGTTAAACTGGTGCGGAGCAAAAAGTATTCCTGAAAACTTCAGCTATATCTTTATTTTCAGATTTTCCATCAATATGGCTCGGTGCGGTATGTTTTGCTTTCAATACAGTATTGGTTTTGTTCCAGAAAGACGAAAACTTCTTGCATTGAAAGCTGTTTGCTATTTTATCCATTTTATTCTGTTCGAATTTTCTTTGACGCTTCTTATATTCTTTCTTAAAGAGCGATCTACTTTGTTTTCGAGCTTTCATGATAGGACCATCAGTAGGTCGTCCATTTTAGGTTACTTCTTTTGAATATTGGTAATTTAAGTGTGTTATTTCACATTACATTATTACACTACATCTTTTTTCGCTTATCGACAAAACGCCTCCAGGCGTCCCTATCTTGCGCTACATCAGAGGCATCCGTCCATATTTGGGCCAGCCTCTGGAGTTGCTTTTCCTATTTGTGTCTGGGGCGGCCTACTGGATGTCTACCCTCCATAATAGCACTCATTTTCCTCGGAATTAAATATTCTGGCATTCTTAATATGTGCCTACGCCACCTTAGTTGCGACTTTTCTATGAAAACTAGCAGTGGTTCGATATTTGGCTCATCTCAGATCGTCGAGCTTCCTATTCTATCCCATTTTGTAATTACTGGTACTTCTCTTAAAAATCTCATTTCAGCAGCTTGGACCCTGGAACGTGTTCACTTGTTCAACATCCAGATCTGGTGGCCATAAGTAAGTGTTGGGCGATACCCTGATTTGCGCACTGCCAACTGTGTCTCGATACTCAACTCAGTTTTCCTTATCACTGAGCTGTAAAGAGGACGCGGCACACAGCTTGCCGCACCTATTCTACTAATTCAACCGCAAGTTATTTAAATTGGTAAACCCGTTTCAACTGTGCCCCATTTGCAAAAGTGTTGCATTTGCAAAGATGCAAAGGACTGAGTTTGGTCTCTTCCTTTATTTCACAATAATATTTAGTAACTATAATAGTGGCCCATTTCAGAGTGGTAGTTACTCTAGTACCACCCTGATTAAAGACCACCATACCAAATCGAAATGTTACTTGAAATGGGTATAGTCATGTTTAATAGATACGAATAGTCAGGTACTTTCCAACCTTCCTCTTCCACATATCCTTCCTCTCCATTCTCAGCTCCACAACATACCCCAATAATTTGAAATGGTATAGTCGCACTGGTTTCCAGTTGTTGACTTTTTTTTAATGTGTAGTATTATTAAAAAAAAAGTCATTCCAGGCATGTATGTTTCAAAGTGACGAAGTGCACCATCTCCTTCTATTAGGTCATCTATCATTCTTCCTCTCAAAATCACATCACAATTTTAATTATTGATGATCATTTTATCGACAATCAATGTCATTTTGTACTTTTGACATTCAATCTGTCCCCATTAGATACCAATAACATAGCTGTTATGCTTGAAGGCTGATCAAAATTTGATTAAAAACTGAATAGGGCCGGGAAACGGAAATCGTTAAAATGTCAAAATACAAAAATTACGCTGCAGCTTTAGACATGAAGATCTTCCAAGAAATACCGGACAATATAAAAGAAGAGAAAAATGTGTTGAAATTTATATATTTATTTATAAGTGACGAAATATGTAAAGAGCAATTTTTAATGTTGTCATGTTGCAATTTTTAATTGCATATTGTGTATCGATCAAAGTCGCGAATCTGCAAAAACATCACCTCGAGATATTGAGGTTTGAAGTCGCCAAACTGGCATCAAACGTAGATGAATATTGTTACTGAACCAGCTACATATGCATAAAATCCATAGATTTCATGGAAATTTTGCATCTTCGTGACTTTAACATTGGCCCGACGATATTATGTTCATATTAGAATACATGTAACCGATGTACATATGCTCTATTTTAAGTCAAATAACTAACTAACTAACTAACCATCACGCCGGTTCACTGCAGGGGTAGGCAGAGAGGACGGACCGCCAAACAACTCGATCTTGGCATACACTTCTTGCTTCATTCACATTCATACATCGTCTAATACATTCTCTTCTATTATTCCGACTTCTGACATGGCCCGACTCAAGTATCTGATTCACTTGATCGTGCCATGTCTTCCTCAGATGTCCCCGGCTTCTTTTTCCATTCACATTCGCATCATATATTCTTCTTACACTCCTTTCTTCGTTCATTCGCTCCACATGCCCAAACCATCTAAGCGTCCCTTTCTTAATCATACTCATTACGCTTAAATCAGCCTTGCATTCTTTACGAATTTCAATATTTTTCACACGATCATACATGAATTTACCACACATTCGTCTCAGAGATCTCATTTCTACGGCATTCAGTTTACTTTCATCCTTCTTCTGCCAATTCCATGCCTCACTGCCATACATCAGGGTTGGTATCAGCACTCCATTGTGGACTGCTAGCTTCGCTTCTTTGGACAACTTTTTGTTAGCGCCAACCGCGTTCAGTCCTCCATTAATGGAGTTTCCTGCATTCACCCATCTTTCAATATCCCTATCAGTCTTTCTATCTCTTGTGAAAATACTTCCCAAATATACAAACTCATCGACATGCTCCAAGTATTCGTCATTCACAACTATATTGCACACTGTTTTCGCACTCTCTCTTTCAAACACCATGACTTTAGACTCACTTACATTCATCATTAGTTCGTTCTTCATGTATACTTCATTCATCCTAGATACGAGGGACTGTAAATCTTCCATACTGTTGGCAATCAGCACCGCATCATCCGCATACAACAGGCAACATACTTTCAGATTACTAATTTTCGCGCCCAAGCCCACCTCTTCCAATTCTTGCATACAATTATCCATGTATAGATTGAATAACCACGGTGACATTACGCAGCCTTGCTTAACACCTATTGTGATGTCAAACCACTCCGTAAAATCACCGTTTACCCTAACACATGCAATGCTTTCCTCGTACAGAGACGCGATTGCCTGTATGAGATTCGTATTCACTCCATACTTGGACAATACCTTCCATATTTTTTCCTATCAACTCGGTCGTACGCTTTTTGTAGATCTACAAAGGCACAGAAGAGTTTCTGGTTTTTTGCCAGAAACTTCTTTGTTAGCATACGCAACGAGAAAATCTGATCCATACACCCCCTTCCACTCATAAATGCACCTTGCACATCCCATATTTTATCTTTTGTTTTCGTTTGCACCCTTTCAATTAATATCCTACCATACAGCTTTCCAACTGAACTTAGCAGGCTAATACCCCTGTGATTTCCACATTCCATACGTGACCCTTTACCTTTGTATAGAGGCATGATCACAGCCCTCCTCCAATCTAATGGCGTGTAACCCTCCTCTAAGCACTGGTTAAAAAGCTTGCATAACCATGTGAGAATTATATGGCTATCTCCTTTAAGGTATTCAGCAGCAATATTGTCGAAACCAACAGCTTTACCATTCTTCATACATTTAATCGCTCTTTTTATTTCATCCATGCTGATTTTGGGATCATTCACACCATCGTCATTCATACCTGATTCGCCACTGGGACCACTTTCAGTCGGGTTGCTTTCAAAAACCTCTTCATCCATCTCACTTTTATTTCTTTCTCATTCGTTAACATTTTTCCATCTTTTGATTTTATCACTTTCATACATCCGCTTTCTGGACCATTTCGGGACTTTTTGACCTCCTTCCAAAACAGTTTAATATTTTTTTGGAAGTAATAAATAAATAATGAATAGGAGGGAAAAAGCAAGAGACCGTCAGGAGTGGAAGCGTTACCAACATGGAAAAAATAAGTACTTAATATTTTATTGGGATATTAGGACACCCTAATATAAGCAGAACTTTCACCTACTTACTGTAGAGACAAGTACATATATACATACTTCATGTTTTCCTTGATAATATAATGGAATATTTTCAGTAATAAATGTACCGGTAATTATCTGGTTAAAACAGGATAATTATCTTTTTATTGGCATTATATTATATTATCAATAGCAGCGAAATATGTGCGCAGACCACGGATTTTCAAATCAAATTACTTGTGATGTGATGAAAAATATTAAAGATTTTTTTATTTATTTTTTATTAGTTTCTATGTAAAGGTTGTACATGGAGGTGACTTTAGTAATACATTTTAAGTATAAAGAATAATTGAATAGACACTATATAAGTATAATGCATAATATTATAAGAAAAGTATAAATTCACTGTATTTACAGTCCTCCTCACTAGTTTGCTGTTCTGAGGCGGCCTGCACTTTTTTTTACTAAATATCCATTTATCTTTATATAATTTTTTAATTTTTAATTATTTTATTGAAGTTTAATAACCTCATTGTAATATTTAATCACTGAAGCAGCTATCTTTATGATGATTACAAAGTTCTTCACGAACACAATTGCAAGCTAGACAGTGTCTCGGAACACTATTTAGTGTTTGGAGAACTTTGTAATAATCATAAAGATTATATTGACAAAGTCTTGAATTTGAGATACGATATCGATGAAAATGACATAAATTGAACTGGTTACATTAGCTAAGTTGGTAAAGCAGTTGTCCTGGAAAGACAGAGGTCCTGGGTTCGAGTCCCAGATGCGACTGATATCATTTTATTTTCTGTTGTTTTTTTCGGTTTCATGTTTCATTTAGGTAATGTTAATATTATCTCTTCAATGATTAATTATTAATATATAGTTTGCAAGTTCATAATCACTCAGTTCTCTCAGATTTGTACTAACAGTTATAAGCCTCGATGCTCGCGCTCGGTCTGGTGGTTTACAAAGGAACTAAAGTGCTTAACTTATCACAATTAAATTTTTTTTTTTTTTTAAATTATATGTGTATGTTTTGAATGTAAAATAAATTTTAAAATGTCCTTCTTAAAGTACCTATAGAATTGGGGTACGTTGCAAATGATAAAAATCGATAACATTTACTAATTTGACTATGGACAAGAAATGCATAAACTGTAAAATTCTCGCTTGCGGCTAGGGATTGCAAATCCAGCAAAGTGGAAACTCGCAAATCCCGGCATTATTTGAACGTATACATGATCCCGTACATATTACTGTGGGATCTGTAGAATTCATTTACAAAAGAAATAATATTACGCTCTATGTGCCGGAAGTCGCAAGTAAGATGGAAGTTGTATGACCTACAATTACTTGATGTCCGTATCGCCGACAAGCGTAGAGGCTGAGCGAGCTTTTTCAGTCGCTGTATAGTAATATATGTATATATATATTTTTTTTTATTAATTAAAGGAATGAATTAAATGAATAAATTCACAAGACTGAATAGGAGTTTATCGTTTCACTAATTCCGTATCAAATTAATAAATAGACTGAGTTTGTCGTGAGATTGAATTTATTTAAATAAATCATTCAATTTCGCCCATGTCTATTTGGTAATATCACAATGTTTGTAGCTTCAGAGTTGTGAGGATAGCATTCATGAAATTCACCAGGCGTATATTTGACGCCCGTCATGGATAGATTCTGCAATCTTCTTAACTTAAAAGGTTTTTTTTAAGATTTTAAAAATTTAATAATAACTGCATATTATTATTCAATTTAAAAATCGATTTATTTATAAAAAAAGGTTTTGCTAGGTAAATATTATTACGCTTGACAGCTGATTCGCCTTCCGAAGGCTAACTGTGGAGATGCCCCTTAGCTCACTTCTTGCAGAAATATTCATGGACCACATCGAAAAACAAATTTTAGACTCACCCTTAAGCAAACACATAATCTATTATGTTTGTTATGTTGACGACCTTTTCATCTGTTGGAAAGGTACCAACAGACAATTAGATAATAAAGCAGACAAGAGAGAAAAAACATAATAAACATAACATAGGCAGATCATTCCACAGCCGGGCTGTTGAACACAAAAACGAGTCGTAGAAGCGACCCATTCTCATGTGACAAATGTCAACCATGTGCATTGGGCGCCCGTTTGTCGTGTTTCCCGACTATGCACCGGTGCCGAAGGGATCAATGATACTAGTTCCTCAGAGTATCTTCCATTAAAATACCGGTAGAACAAGGACAACTTTTCAACCTGACGTCTGTGCTCCAAAGATTGCAGTCCATTTGTTAAGATAGGCGAATATATCAAACGGACCGTCCGTTTCTGCACAGAGTCAAGGGTTCTTTCAGATATTTAGGGGCTCCCGACCAGAGGTGGGTGCCAAATTCTAGAGTGGGGCGCACTTGCGATTTGTACAGGGTCAGCAGTTGTGTACTATTAAAGTATCTGCAGGATCTGTACAATACTCGCAGCTTCTGAGAGGAACTTTACTATGGCTTCGATGGAGCCCCCATACCTGAGCTGGTCACTAAAGGTTACACCAAGTATATCAATGGGAGGGCTTGTTGGGAAGATTGCTTCCATTAAAATAGAAATAATTTAAATAGATTGTCTGTAAGTGGCTCCACAGTTTGATAATGCCTTTGGAAGGCGAAACAGCTGTAACACGTAATAATAATTACCTGGCAGAACTTTTTAATAAATAATCCGATTATTAAATTGAATAAAAATACATACATAGTTATCGCGTATAAATTTTTTTAAAAACTTTAACCTTCCAGCGGGTGCGCTGAATAATTTCCCTTGAGCGAGCGCTTGTCGTAAATTTTACGTCATCAAGTTTTCGAAATGTAAATGGTGTTTTCTTTATATAAATGTTAGGGAATTGCTGTAAGGTTATTAGGCCTGAGCGCCGACCAATCAAAGACACCCAGGGCCTTAGTAGGCGAGGGGAAATGAGGACCGGGATTAACATCTGGTAGGGCTTCGTAAATACTGAGCGGGGAGTATCTATTTACCATTTCACATTAGCGCTCCGGTTTAGCCACAATATTTCGAGAGCTCGTGGTGAGAGGAGCGCGGGAACTTTCACACCACCCGTCCTGTATAAAAATAAACGATATAAATGAGAAATAAATAGAAAAAAAGGACTTTATTTAATATACTTACACTTTAAGGCGCGTGTCGCAAAATTTCCAAATATCAATGAATAACAAAAACTTCTAAGCACATCCGGTACGTCTGTAGTTTAGAGAGACACTGACCCTCGAATAGCTCGGAGCTCGTCACTTGTGACTAAGTGGTGAGAGTGGGGGAAGCAATAAGGAGCATTTGTCGTAAATTTTACGTCAGCACACCCGCTGGAAGGTTAAATAAAAATGTAGTTCTACAAATTAAACATAAAATAACACAATAAATACATAAATAACTTAGAAGCTATTCCGATTATGGAAACTCCATTGCGAAGGCACATTTTTGGACGCCTGCTCAATATGAGGTATATTGCAGAAACACATCATATCCTTTAATTTTTTTTTTCAAATAGCAAGTGCATATGTGATGGTCTTCAATGTATATCTTCAAATAGGACGAAGGGATGAGATGTTGATATTGTAAGGTCATAATATCGAAATTTTGAAAGAACTGCTATATATATTTTATTTTTTGTGAATACTGCACAAGAGTCCCAACCGTCTGGAGCCATTGAGACTATAGCATCCCCAATTAGGGTATGTTGTGAGGCTGAAGAGAGTGGGTAAGGGAAGGATATGGGAAAGAGGAAGGTTTAGAAGTACCTGGCTATTCAGAACTGGTTACCAAACACAGCTAAAGTAATTTCAAGTAATGCTTCAATCCCGAATGGAGGTGTTTCCCCAAAGTGATATTGCGAGTAGCTACCTAGTTAGGGTTTTTGGAAACCCGTGATAATTGGCAAGGCGACAGCACTACCTATACTACTCTGCCACGGCTCTCATTTTATGAATACAAACATACTTTTGCGGGTTTTTTTATTTGTTTTTTATTTTCTGGCTTTCACCCATTAAGGGCGACTTGGCCATGTTTAATCAGTTAGATTTTGATAGTACAGATTGTTCATAAAATTAGTTACTTTTAAACAGAATATAATATTTGGGCAAATTAAATTGAAGCAAATAAGTTACAATGTAAATGTATGTGTTTTCAATCCCCGATGACTTAAATTTTAATACCATTTTTATAAATATACTTAAAAATTGTTAATTTTGGGGGATTTGAGACTTAGAAGGCAGGGAATACTGGTAGGGAGTTCAATTTTAAGTTTTACCAATTCATGCATAAAGTTTGGAAATTAGTCATTGATAGGACACTCAAAGAAATTATGGTTGAGATTGTCCTCTGACCCACAATCACAGTAAGGCGAGCTGACTATGTGGAATCCGGCGAGATGACTAAGGCAAGAAGTGTGACCTAGTCTCATTCGAGTTATGGAAGAAATATATTTTTAAGGTTTGCAAGTATATTTATGAAACCAGGGCTTGGCGGGAATAAAAGGTTGTATTAATGGGTACTGATGACATTTTTTAGAGAAGCTGTTTTCCATTCAGAGGACCAATGGAGTTTGTATTTACTTTTTAGAATAGGGAAATAGTCTCTAACTGGAACAGGAATATCATTTAATGGACCGTGAACAGTGGCTTCCTCAGCAATGGAATGCGCCATTTCATTTCCTAGGTGTCCCGGAATCCAGGCCAGGACCACTGAAACATGTGATAGCGAAATGGAATACAGGAAGTATCTGATAAAGCAGATTAGGGAATTGCTATTAGAAAGTGGGGATGAACTTATTTTTTGTAGTGAGCTAAGCGAATCTGAAAGAATGAGGGCGTTTCTAATATTGTACGATTTGACAAAATGCAGTGCTTCTATGATAGCTATGCATTCAGCCGAGAAAATGGAGCATTCTTTAGGAAGTTTGTGTGGGAGACTCATTTTCCTGTGTGGAACATACACACTGGCCCCGCAATGGGAATCTTGACTGAGTTTGGAACCATCTGTGAATAATTTTATATAGTTTGGCCAATTGTTTTCAATAATTTTGTTAAATTCTACATTATTTGATTGAGCTGAATTGTTTATATATTTTTTTATTCCTATAAACTGGTGAACCTTGGGATAGAATGTAACATTTTGCAGGTTCAAATCCCGGCGTGCGCAAGTAAATTTTATTTGATGAACTTGTGTTATTTCACAATCTATTAATTTAAAATAATATGCATTATATTTGCGGCACATTCCAGAGTGGCAGATACTTTCAGTATCGCCCTGGTGAAAGACCTCCATTCAGAATTAAAAAGTCGATTGAAATGGCTTTAGTCGTGTTTGATGACCAGATCTGAATAGCCAGGTTACTTACTTCCTTCCTTCTTCCCCATCTCATTCCCCTCCTCAATTCAGCCTCACAACATACCATAATTAGGGATGCCATAGTCTCACTGGCTCCAGACGGTTGGGAACTGCTGGGACTCTTGTGTGGTACTCACGTTAAAAAAAAATAGAAAAAACTTTTATGGCCAAAAATATTAGGTTAGGTTTATAAATAATTAAAACAACATTTACAAAATATAATTTATTGGACAAAGGCATCGCATTAGAAATCCGTGTAATAAAACATTGTACACAATTCAAACATCCATCAATAATTACTTTAAAAGGGTCCACGAAACGTAACAACGGGCACAATATCAAAATTTGTACACAATATACAAAGCAGTTCATTATTATTCATTGTACATAATACACAAACCAATTATTGTTTGTAGGAGTACCAAATAATTATCGTTTGATTACTGATCCACGCAACATGCATTTTAACTATGTCATTAATAATTTTAAAACTATAAGGCGAAGTCAACCTGACAAATGTTAATTTTTGTACAATCAATCGGAACCTTCGATAGAACTCGAGGTATCTGGACTACTATCTTTGCTTTCATCTTCGCTGTTATCCTTCTCCCAGTCATCTTCGCGCGCTCGTAAATTTCTAATGCTGGATGAAGGACTTCGTTCGTTGGACGAATCATTTGAAAATATGTCCACGGCCATTTTGATGGGTTCTTTAGATATGAGGTCTTTTCTGGCTTCCTTTACGAGTTCCTTAAGTGAAGATGCTAACAGTTTGTCCTGCTTGCGACATATTTTGAAGGATTCTTCAAGTGTTTTCAGCTCGGCATTCTCTTCCGTTTTGGGCGAACGATCGTACCTAGAAAAAAAAAGAACATTAGAATTAGATTATCAAAACCGGCATTCTATTTATTTTGAATGCAAGCACGTCACAAGTGTTCGGGTCCATGACAACACAGAAAATTTTCTATTGAAAAGTGATATAAAGTCATGAACCTAACCTAACTTATTACTTTATTATGTTCTGTTTTGTCCGGTTACCGGCTATTTAGATCAGGGGCGCTATTCCCATTCTTTTTAAGGAAGATTCGTTAACCTTTTCCTTAGGGTTAAAGCCTTCTTACTTAACTGCGGCTCTGATTCTCTCGGATGACAGCTGTCAGCTGAATTCAGCGAGCAACATTCATCAAAAATGTCTGAGATGTTTTAAGAAAAACCCAATTTTAATATGTTACCAATTACATTATCATTTACTTTAAACATAATTAGGTAGTAAACATTATATGGATGTTGACATTTTTGACAATTCACGTCAAGCGCAGCATTGAAGAGTCGGTACGACCGGCCGAGTCCAATGAATTCGATTCCGAAGGCGGTGGACTCACTCCGAGTTCGCAAATCCGGATTCACTCGTTTCGAACTCACACTCAAGGAAAGACAAAGGTTTTGGATTGGAGTCAGAAACGAAAGGTGTCCCTAATCATTAGTGTAATATGAACGATTTTTGATTCCGGAACGGCGGACCTATGCGGACCGAAAGGAACGAAGACCGAGTTCGAGGAATCGAGTCCATGTGGCTAAACTCGGAATTGAGTTTTTAAGATAAGTGGAATGACCCACCTCTTCGGTCGGCATAAATTCAAATGACACTTTTAGAACTAGAGACAAAAAAAGGTCATTACTATCTAATGAGGTAGGTACCTTTTTATAAAACGTGATTCTTTGTTAAAAGGCTAATTTATGATGTTTTAAAATAAAATAAAAATGTATTAAAATGAATTATAATATAATGTAATTGTTTTTAAAAGTTTTAGTTCAAAATCTTATGTCACTTGAAGATATTTCATCAATTTGTGTTTTCAAATAATCTCTTGACAATCTATTTAGGATCTTTTTACTATGTCTCACTGGAATTCCGCAGTTAATCAAGAAGGCTTTAACCCTAAGGAAAAACGTAAGGAATCTTCCTTAAAAAAGAACGGGAATAGGGCCCCTGGTCACTAAACAAGGATAAAGCCAATTTAAGCAACTTTTCAATTCTGAATGGTAGTCTTTCACAGTAGTGGTATCAACTATCTAGCACTTGGTTGGTGTCAATAAATAATGACATTCAAACAAAGTAACTATCTAAAAAAAATATAACTAAAAGGAAAGTTTTTCAGGGGGAAAACTTTTCCTATATACATATTTATTAACTTATGGTGCGCCGAAATTTGAATCCATTGAACGCCGGCGTATCCGATCGGAAATGTCAAAAATTCATTTCTTTTAACATTAGTTATCCCGAGGAAACTACCTATGATAGATATACATATTTTTTTATAAATATATAAACACATTATTTGGTAAGACGATTCAATTTCCAAAAACATCATTTTGCAAAAAAACAAGTTATTACGAAAATAGACTTTAGCGCTAATTTACACACTAGCAAGTACCAGACCACGGGACCTTGGCGTTCCAAAGATTAACATTGATTCTCACCGTTTTGATTTTTTCTCCTCTTTATGTGATCTGCTTCCCTGGTACCTGTAGAATATTACAAGAATATTAAATATATGGAAGTGAATAATAAAACAAAGCTGGTATTCCAATGCAATAAGTTATGTATGTAAATAATAAAACAAAGCCGGTATTCCAATGCAATAAGTTATGTATGTAAATAATAAAACAAAGCTGGTATTCCAATGTAAGAATGTATGTAAATAATAAAACAAAGCTGGTATTCCAATGCAATAAGTATGTATGTAAATAATAAAACAAAGCTGGTATTCCAATGCAATAAGTATGTATGTAAATAATAAAACAAAGCTGGTATTCCAATGTAAGAATGTATGTAAATAATAAAACAAAGCTGGTATTCCAATGCAATAAGTATGTATGTAAATAATAAAACAAAGCTGGTATTCCAATGTAAGAATGTATGTAAATAATAAAACAAAGCTGGTATTCCAATGTACGTATGTATGTAAATAAGAACATGTTAGTGCTTGCCTTTCATCCTTAGTAGAGGAGCTCTTTTTGGATTTCTTTGAGTGCTTTCTGCTGCTGTGGTGTTTTGAACTTCGCTCAGAATTGTCTATTTCATCCTCTGATTCTAAAATGAATGTAACTTAATGAATGCAATATAATTTTTATAAAAACATTAACTGTGGGATAATAATTCTAAGTAGAATATTGAAAGTTAAAACATCTTACAACCATTTCTTCATTTTTTGGGGACAATCATTAAAAGTATGGTATTTCTCTTGATAGTATTAAACCTACCTGAATAATGTTTCTCCCTGGACTCCCTCCGGCTCTTCTTGGACTTCTTCCGATCGTCCCGTCTCCTGTGGCGCCGGCTACCGTCTCGGCTGTCGTGCAGCGTATGCAGCGTCTCCGCCATGGCGCTGGCTAGCGAGGACTGGTGGCGGGCTGGCTCCCCCGACCCCTTGAGGGATGACAGAAAGGCGGCGGCGCGGCGCTTCCGGTCTGTCTGGATCTTGTTCTTGTCACCGCTGTCCGAGTTTTTATCTGAAGAAATAAAGGTGTGTTTGTATGATTCTGAAAATATCAACGTCAGTTATTTTTGTTTGATTAAAAAAGTTACATTATTCCCACAATCTTCATTCAACTCCAATTAATTGAACATAAAACAATAAAAAAAATTATTAAGAAAAACTCCAGTTAGGAAAAAAAATAAGGCATACCTTTATCATCAATATCATCTGTAAGATCAATAAAATCGGACGGGTCCACTGGCTCCGAATCTTCATCAATAGTGATGACATCATCACACCGATCTCTCTTAGACCTCTTACTGCTGTGCGACCGCTTTCTCTTACTCTCTTTCCTCTTGTTCAAATTGTCTCTCTTATCATCATTTTCCCCCAAAGCGTACCACTTCTCAGATGAACTCTTCTCTGATCTATGACTCTTCTTGTGTGAACTAGATTTAACATGGGGTAAGGGAGGTGTGGATACATTTTCTAAAGAATTTGGTTCATTATGGATGACTTGGTTGTTTTGGGGGGGAGGCACTGGCTTTGGAAGTATCAAAAATGATGATTTTGCTACTGTAATCGGTTTCGGTAAAGAAATCGGCTTTGAAACTACAATCGGCTTCATTACAGCAATTGGTTTTGGAATAGGTTCAGGCTCGGGTACCGCTATTTTCGGAGTACTGATTGTTAAGGAGATATCAATATTTTGTTTCGGTTGTATCAGTATAGGTTTTGTTTCTTCGGTTATAGGGGAGGTTTTGTCATTACTCTCGGTGGTCTCTTTGGTGGTTTCTTCATCGGAACTAGATTCGTAAGGTAAGGCAGGTTTCGGTAAGATGGGTTCGGGCTCCTTCATCTTCTTGATTGAGAAGGAAACCGGTCCAGGAGCTGTGAAGAAAAATCAAATGAGAATATTTATAATACAGTGAAACTCGTTTAAGAAGTTCCCACTTAAGAAGCTTTCACAATTAAGAAGTTTTGTTTTTCGGTCCCTTGAAATTTCATACAAAAAAGTGGAAAAAAAAAAAAGTTTCCCACATAAGAAGTTTAAAATATTTTAAATTCATTTTACCTATGAAATTGAAAAATATGTACATATATTATGTATATTTAGTATGTATTAAATAAATGTACCAAAACTAGGATTTGGATATAAAGTAATGGTATGAGGTAATGGTAAGGTAAAAATGTACCAAATGTATAGATTTGTACAGATAATGTATAGATAATAAACAGATAATTTATAGATAATGTTTTATAGATAATTTTTAGATAATGTATAGATAATGTTTTATAGATAATTTATACATTTTATAGAAAATGTTTTATAGATAATGTTTTAAAGATAATTTATAGATAATTTATAGATAATTTATAGATAATGTTTTAAAGATAATTTATAGATAATGTATAGATAATGTTTTATAGATAACGTATAGATTTTATTTCGTATAGATTTTATTTCATATAGATTGTATAGATAATTAGTATATCGCCGCTGCATATATAATATAGCCTATGTGACGTTTCGTATATTCTGAGATGATTGAATAAAAACTGTTTTAAAAAATAATTGCAAGGCTACATTTGCTACAAGCTTTCCAGCTTAAAAATCCATTCTTTTTAGCAAATCTAGTCTTTGCAATTATTTTTTAAAACAGTTTTTATTCGATCATCTCAGAATATACGAAACGTCACATATGCTATATTATATATGCAGCGATGATATGATTGTATAGATAATGTATAGATTTTATTTTGTAGCGGAGGTGGCCAGGACTCTCCGAGGGTTTTAGAGCTGATGATGGTTGTAAACTAACCTTTACTTTGCATTTCTTCTTTCGCTTTATCTTTCTCCGGATCGCTTTTATCCGGAGCACCGCTTGCTGTTTGTTTTCCGGACTGTTCGTAGAATGACCTCTTGTGTTTATAGTACCCGTAATATTGGTGCTCGGGGTTCAGGAAGAAGAACCTCGGGTCTCCCTTCATCTTGACAATGTTCTCGAAGGCGTCACCGTTCTTGGCAACGTAGGACGCCATCTTGTCCACGATTATTTGAAGATCGGGCGGCGGAATCGTTATGGAGGATTTGCTGTGGGATTGATCTGGAAATACATAAAAGATACATAAATGTTATATCTTTCATCAAACACATTTTAAATAGGTGGCATCGTAATGCCAAATTGGCAGAAAGGAAGAAGAAGAGTGACTACATGAATCTACGGTTGTTCTGACAGTACGAAAAAATAATAATATAAAGCTTATGCTTAAAGTGCTTTTGTTAAATCTTGGTGCAGTCTGACATTTTATAGTTAAACATTTCAAACCAAGACAACAAACACCAAGATGGCTCATAGGAAGATTATTGTAAGTTTAAAAAAGCACAATGGTTCAAGCGCTTTTTTTTTTTCACCATCCAGTAATTAGCGGTACTTTCCAAAAGGACATACATAATTCTACATCACATTCTAAGACATTTTTACGTTTAAACTATTTTTTATTATTGAACACTTTCCAAGAAAGATAATTACAATTGTGTACAAAAATTGAGTAATGTTTTTCGAGCAGAATAATAAATTGTCAAATTCGAATGTGAGGCATAACCTCAAATCTGAATGTACAACGGAATAAATCTACATATATTATTCATAAATCATTTCTAAACATATTCTAAGTTGACCAAGAACTTAGAGGAAATCGTATATATTTCCTCCAAGAACACGAGCTTCCTCGCTCGAAATTCTGCTAAACGACACTTGAAGACGTCAAAACCCTTGGTGTTGCTACAGTAATGAACATTTTTAGTTTCAATTGATTAAATGTCTACAATATTCTGCCAAGCTGTACATAAAATGATTTTGGTATCTGAAAGTACCTATTCTAAAATGTCCTTTTTTTAATGCTTTAATTACACGTCAATCGCCCAGGATGAATGTGATAGTGGCCTATCTAATGTATATGTCAAAATAACATTTTATGCCAAGAGATTGATTAATCACCTTTCATGAACAATTCACATACGAATTTAACATGGCCACTTCTAGCATTAACCCCAAGATAGAGTTTATTTTCGATTTTCAGAAATGTATCTTTTCTTACCAGAATCGGAAGAATCCGAGTTGTCTTCACTGTCAGAATAATGAATCAGCTTCAGTCCTCCAGACTTGAATTTCTCCGGTCTCGGTGAATTTGTGTTTGAATTAAACGGACTGCTGTATGGAACTATTTCTTTCTCCACAACAATGGGAGCGGTAACAACAGCAACCGTACTAACGACAGCTTTCACCGCATCTCTCGTCGTATTCTTATCGTACATAACCGCAGCTTTAGAAATATCCGGTTGATTTACTATCGGTTGAAACGGATAAGCAGCGTATTTCTTGAGTTGTTCCACATCCATCTTTGAGAATGTGGTTTCGGTTGTCTCCGGTCGTACGGGCAGAGGCAGGATTTCGGTTCCCGGAGGCGCTATATCCATTTCGGTCGAACCGTCCCCTTCGGTCTCGGTCGTCTTACCCTTAATTTGGTTGACCAGCATGGAATACGCACAGTCGGCCGACGGCTTGTACGAGATGCTCGGTATGGAGGGCGCCTGGAAGGCATTGAAAAAAAAAAAAAGATTAGTTGAATTCGGCGTGCATGCGTTTTTACGTTACATCAACTGAAATATCAATGACTGATCTAGCCATACTAAGTTTTGTCAGAAATGATAAACGAAGGATTGTGTGAAATAGGACTTACTCCATCAAACGTAAATTTTGATGTCATTGCGAGTAAATTTTTTTTGAGTTGATTCATTAAGTAGAAATTATGAACCATTTGTAAAAACATGCATTTCGAGAGTATACTATTGGTTCATCACAAAAAAGTTTTAAAAAAATTTAGATAAAACCCTAATGCATTTTTAAAGAAATGTACAACGTCTGTTTGTTTTTTTTCTCTTAATAATTACACAATTTGTTTTTAGATTTTAGGTTCTTACGACCAACAAACCAGGCGTATGTATGTCCATATAATGGTCAAAGAACCAAAATTACCTTTAATATTAATTAAGTCATTCTTCAACTAAGTTCAAGATTAAGTTGTTTGAACCAAGACGAACTTTTTTTAAGGTGTAAAATTTCCAATGTTAAAAATTATTCAATGGTAATATGTGTAACTTCCGGTTATAAAAAAATAATTTTATCCTTGTTGAAGAATATTACACGAGGCTGTTCCCACATCGTCAAAGGGCATTGCGACCTAATGAATATATTATATATAATAATATTCAAATGATATTTCAAGCGGCGAATTGGTGCAATTTGCGAAAGCATTCAAATGGTTGAATGTTTCGGGAGACGGCGGCAGTACTAGAAGGGGTCCTGTAAAAGACAAGGCAGAACATCAGTAATACACAGTGAAATAAAACTTCAAACAAGTCACTAGTTCATTGAACAGCTTTATTTTGCATTAACTTTCGTACAATTACTACAGAAATCAGTCAGTTTAATCAAAGGTAAGAGGCTCCAAACAATTATTGATGTCACGGTGAAAGACTGGAAACAATACTATGTAGATTGAGGAATCAAAACAGATTGACATAAAAAATAAAAGACATTCTTCAATAGAAATTTCCACCATGATGAAAGGTTTGTTAACAATTTACAAAGATTTGCTAACAAGTTCTATCATTTAGAATGATTTGTCAACAATCTTTATCATTTAGAAAGATTTTCCAGCAAGTTCCATAATTTAGAAAGAATCGTTAACAATTTCTATAATTTAGACAGGTTTACATATTAACAAATTTCACCTTTTAAAAAGATTTTATAACAATCTCCATCATTTAGAAATTTTGTTTTAAAATTTCCAAAATATTTGCTAACAAGTACCATCATTCAGCAAGATTTTTAAAGAATTTCCAATGATTTGCTGACAAGTTCCATCATTCAGCAAAAATTGTTAACAATTTCCATCATTTAGAAAGGTTTGTTAAAAAATTCCAAAGATTTGCTAACAAGTTCTATCATTTAGCAGGATTTGTAAATAATTTCAATAAAAGTTTTACAAACAAATTGTATTAAGAGGAGGCTAATTTTGTGAATATTTAAATAAGTTTAATTGTAATAATAATATTTAAAACATTTACCTTAAACGCAAACCGCTGTAGCCCTATTGCAGCCTCTCTTTCGTGCTCATAAACAATGCATGTATTAAAAAAGGAGGTCATAAAAGAGCTCACAGCGGCAGGATTCTACAAAGGGTACAATATGAAGATGTCCATAGCTCGGAGAAATCAGTACGGTAAAAAATAAACAAATGTATATTAAAATAGCGTTACTGTTGACATAGGAATTGTAAAGAGTGTTTCACCGTGACACGAGTCTTCTTCACCTTGCAAAAATACAGGTATATTATAGCAATAGCTTCAAACAATTTACATTCACCAAATGTTTAAAAGTCATAAAAATAAATATAATACAATACCATTTCGAAGTGACGAGCTTGTCTATGGAATAAATATATTTAAAGAGAACAAAGCAGTTATTTTAATATCACAGTAAATAAGAAACGGTATCACAGGGTAATGAAACAGTTCCGAGAATCACAGTTAGGAGTGGTTCCAGTTTGTTGTATCACAGAATGTCTTTAAATAAGTGACGGCGGTTTAGACACCTACCGATTCCACGGGGACGGGAGCCAAGCTCGGGTGGAGATAGTGCTCCTCCTCTTCTATTTTCTCTGAAACAATAGAAAGAAGAAAAAAACATAAGTTATTATATTAAATTAACTAGATGGAAAGATAAACGGAACAGGTGGCAGAGTAAAATTAGGAGCGAGAAAAGCAGAAGTAGCTGATTATTATGAAATAAAGATGTATGTATTTAAATTACGACCGCAAACAATATTCTGAATTGTATTACAATAAGGAACTCCATTCCATTTTTTTTTTCAATAACTATCTGAAGTACCCGGCATTGCCTGGGATTTTGAATGGTTAGGAGTAGAATTTTGAGGTTGTGATGTGTTACCCCTACCCCATTTTGAACGTCAAGTGTGCAAAATTTCACCAAGTACCAATTCTGCTTTAAGGGGTTTGAAAGGGGGAAGAGGGTGGTTTTTCAAAATCTCATGTAGACATAGACCTTCCTCTAGTTTTGAAGGTGAAATGTGCAAAAGTTCATCAAGTTCGGAATTAAACTGTAGACTTGTATACAAAACAAACAAACACAGTCCCAGGACATTCTTCTTTATAATAAAGAAGAAGATCGAAGAAGGGGCTGTAGGAAGGGATTTATTAATGTTAGTCTTGAAGAGACTTGAAATATATGAAATAGGAAAAATGGATGTCGGTAGCTCGTTTCACATGCAAGGCGACTACACAAAAATGAGTTGGATAATCGACCCGTTCTCATGAAGCCGACGTCAACTATGAAAGGGTGCTCCGCTAGTGTCCATCGATGTTCGCGTACGTGCACCGGTGAGGAATTTCGATCTACCTATAACATGTACTTAATAGATTCAAATATTCTAAATACGATTCAACCCCTCAATTTTAGTTTACCATGAGTCTAATGAAAATCTTAGTTTTTGGACTATCTTAGTTACAATTTACCTCTTATTTTAAGTCCAGAGTGGAAGATACTCTCAGTATCGCCCTGGTAAAAGACCACCATTCAGAATTGAAATTGCTGAAATGGCTTTTAGCCGTGTTTGGTAACCAGATCTGAATAGCCAGGTATTTCCCCACCTTCCTCTTCCCCTCCCCAATACCTTAAGCCTTATAACATTCCCCGATTGGGGATGCCATAGTCTCACTGGCTCCAGACGGTTGGGAGCAGTTAGAACTGGGTCGTATTAATATTAAAAAAAAAAAAAAATACAATAAATACATTGTTAAATTTCAGGGACGTAATCATAATGGTCATACAGTAACCATAGTTCTACATCAAAAGTATAATTCTGCATTGGTTATATACAATTCTACAACGGATTAATAAAATTCTAAATTGATTATATACAATTCTACAATGGATAAATACAATTCTACATTGGTTATATACAATTCTACAATGGATAAATACAATTCAACATTGGTTATATACAATCCTACAATGGATAAATACAATTCTACATTGGTTAAATGAATCCACATGTCAGCCTCACCTAATGTTGTTAAATTACATAGTATGGTTTTAGTTTCAATCAGTTTTCTTTGTTATGATGGGGGATCGAATGCTGTTAATTGCTGGTAATTCAGCACCTACCGTTCCCCAAGGTTATTTGGATGACCAAAAATGAAGTATTTATTGTTGATTTGTTCTACTTAAATCAATACTTGTGGAACGTTTATAAAGAGGAAGGGTGTTCCTTGACTTTGAATCTATAATTTATTAACTTTTGTGATCTGTAAATTCATTGACGTGTTCAATGGAATAATTAAAGTTTGTTTAGCATAACTACAAAATGCTCATTAGTGATGTAAACAAAGGTATTGTTTTATTTTTTAAATTATAATGTCACATCACCAAGTTACCGCTTCATATGAAAATATAACTTTTAAAATTATTTTTAAGCCTTTTTCACGTAATTTTATATTTTAATAAATTAGATTTCTCATTATTTTTATGATCACTGACTCACCTACTTAACGCTCAGTTTTTCTGAAATTTTCCACAATCAACCCAAGGACATTTTCCTCAGTAGTTTTGTCTGTTGAACCCATTCATCTCTTGTGCACTTTCTCAAATCTTACGTCTTTGCGCCTAAATGTTATTTTACGTACTTTGTTTTATTTTTCACTATATACTGTTACGTAACACAATTAGAAGAACCTAGTCGTTGGAAGAATAATACTTCTAGCTGCTAGTTAAATAAAGATACACCTAGCCGCTCGTCGGCGCTCCAACCAATAACGGCACGTTTCCGCCGGCCATCATTGTTCTTGACCAATGAGACAAGGTACGGGACATAGCTTCCGGCCGCCATTACGGCGTGGGCTCGCTAAGCGATGACCCGCCATCATTCCAAATCCAGTCACGGAGTTGACAAATGCGTGGCGGCATGCCTTGGGCACGTAGCCGCCTGTTATTGCATCAGTACATTATAAAAGCCTCGCTACCTCTGCATTGTACCTAAATATTAAAGCCAGTGACCAGTTCAATAACTCGCTTCGTCCTGTCTGCCACTGTACGTATCAAATCCAGATTCCCTAGTCTGCACACTTTACACCAACGGAATCGTGACTGCTGTCGCCGACCGCCTGTAAGCAGATTTGATTCACCCTCTTTCATGTGCTGTTAATAACTGTGCCCTTGAATAACATGTCCGGTTGGAGATTCATCAGAGAGAGATTATCAGGAATCAGATTAGATACTACCCCTTGTTGTGAATCCCGTATGTAATTTACCTGCCAATGTTTGTCCTGTAAATAAACCCTGACTAGAAAGCACATTCGAGTAGTTAGTTACCTTTCCCCGGTATAAGGCTGCGGCCGGCCTTCGATTTTGAGATAAGAGATGAGATGCCTTTACCAGCTGAGCTAACCATGGTGGAACCTGAGATCATCAGGAATCAGATTAGATACTGCCCCTTGTTGTGAATCCCGTATGTAATTTACCTGCCAATGTTTGTCCTGTAAAAAAACCCTGACTAGAAAGCACATTCGAGTAGTTAGTTACCTTCCCCGGTATAAGGCTGCGGCCGGCCTTCGATTTTGAGATAAGAGATAAGATGCCTTTACCAGCTGCGCTAACCATGGTGATACCTGAGATCAGCCCTGCTTCTGGCCTCGAGGTGAGTTGAACTGTCTTCCTTTCTCATCACTGGCGGCCAACGTGGATGTTGTTTGCTCCCTTTTCTTCCTTTCTTAACACTGGCGGCCAACTTGGGGCCCCATCCTCTCCTCCTTCCTAACACTGTCGCTGCATCGAGGGGCCTCACCCCATTGCTCTTAACACTTTCGCCCATGTGGGTGGTTCTCATCACCGGAGCCATAACGTGGGGACCCATCATCTCCTCCTTTTCTTCCTTTCTCAACAATACCTATGTTTTTTTTTTGAAATCTATATATAAACAGAATACCCTTTTGTGATTCCAGTTTTTGCAATTATGAATGACCCATCCAGCTCCTGTCTTCAATGGTTCCTAACCTCTGGCCAGCCAGCCTTGAAAGTCATTATTTACATAATGTCGTTGACCCTACGAACCCATGAGAAGGTCTCATCTCATAAATTTGGTTACATATATATATATTTTTTTATATGAATACCTCACAAGAGTCCCAACTGCTCCCAACCGTCTAGAGCCAGTGAGACTATGGCATCCCCAATTGGGGAATGTTGTGAGGCTGGAGGTATTAAGCGCCATTGAGGTGATTTTCTCACGAAAACGGCGCTATAGAAATAATCTATTTATTATTGGGGAAGGGAAGGAGAAGAGGGAGGTGGGGAAATACCTGGCTATTCAGATCTGGTCACCAAACACGACTAAAAGTCATTTCAAGCAACGTTTCAATTCTGAATGGTGGTCTTTCACCAGGGCGATACTGAAAGTATCTTCCACTCTGGAACGTGCGCAAATATACCATATTTTATTTTTAAATGAATTAATTGTGAAACAGCACAAATTAATTGAATAAAATATAGTTGCGCACGCCGGGATTTGAACTCGCGACCTACGGATTCATAGTCGACAGCCTTACCCCTCGACCATGGAGGCCGTCAAAGCCTTTACAAAATCCAGGGTTATATTTTTTTTAGAGACTACTTAATTATCACGTTTATGATAGGGGTCGTTAGTCTATCCTTTCCAATATATATTAGTTATATATAACAAAAAAAAAATTCTAGTGTTGTTCAGAGAAAGAAAATGGGATGGAGCATAAGCCCATCACAAGTTATGGTGGTGCATACCAAGATTCAGTGACTGGGAAAATACAATAAAATTGAATTCAAATGATAAGAAATCTGTAGAACTTATCAAAAGCTGAGGTAACGTGAGTGATGGAGAAAGAGCTCGCTTATTGTATTTTCATCTCTGTAACCATCCTGGTAGCCAGCACTCACCTTCTTGTTGTTTCTCTTGCTGGTCCGGCCGGTAGCGCCCCTCTCGTATGGCACCCAACACGAGGCTGTAGTAGCGGTGCAATGGGCATTCCAGCGACAGGAAGTCAAACTGCCGGTTGCCTGCCTGCTTGGCCTTCAGCAGTATCTCCATCTGCGTCCCCTGCGAGGCGATGAATGCTGCCGTCTTCTCCACTATCGCGTTGAGCTTCTTTGTGTCTGGCTTTAAATAGAAAATTTAATTAGATTTGAAATCATCGTGCAAGTTCAATGTCATGTTGTTTGAAAGAGGTATGAAAACGGTGCATAATATAGTTGTGAACGGAGAATTCTTCGAATGAGTGAGTTTGGGTATTTAAAAAACATGTTCGCGAGAGGCAGGAAGGCTGACAAGGGAATTGAAAGAAAGATAAACGCAGGAAATTCAATGAACGGAGGACTGAAGGAACTAGGTAGTCATAAATAAGCTAGCCTTACTTCTTTGTCCAGCAAAGAAGCAAGGCTAGCAGTCCACAATAAAGTTTTAATACCAACCCTGATATATGGAACTGGCAGAGAAAGAATGAAAGTGCAGTTGAAATAAGATCCCTTTGGCTTGTATTGTGTGGTAACGGTGCATAAAGAATCCATGAGATTGGACGGAATAGAGAATATATGACATGCAAGCAGATGGAAGAAGTCGGGGATACTTCAGACACACATAGCATGATTGATCATGTGAATCGATAGTTAAGTGGGGTCATGTCAAGCAGGATAACAATAACATAAGAGTAAGTATGAAATAATGTAAAAAGAAGTACCGTTTCAGAGTATTTCATTAGCCTTTTGAAAGCCAGATTTTTGGCTGACAAATCGCTAAAAACTGGAGTACTTTCCACCGTGCACCAGCTGAGTGTAATTTCGTAATTACTGATTTGTTTTTTGGAAAAATTATATTTTTGTAAATGGTACTGTCTTTACCAGATAACTAATGTGTTTATTTATTTATAAAAATTATATGTATGTATTATAAGTAGTTTCTCCAGAATAGTTACATACATTTAGAGAGAAGACTTTTTCTGTCTCATGTTAAAAAAAAAGAAAATATTTTTGAAGTTTTACTATATTTTCCATAAAGTTAAAGAAGTGCCCTCCTCAATAAAGGTAAAATAATACGAGGTTTTCCTGCAAATAAGTACAGCAATATGACTTTGAAAACTGTCATAGTGACATGATATTACTTATTCTTTCAATTGGTGCGTGAGTGTAGAAAACAAGTGAGAATATTTAAAACATAGTAACTCATTTGCCAATTAAATAAATTTTATTTTAGTATCTTACAAACATATTTAAGGCTCAAAATCCCTTGAGAATGTGACCATTCCGAATTGGCAACATAGTACAGGATGGCGTTTAACGGAATAATGTGGATGCACCATATGGTGCGTTGGAAATTCATAGGTTAAAGGAGACAGCAAGTAAAACTCACCAGAGGCATTCCATCTGGAATATTGAGCTCCGGTGTAGGGACAAAGGGCTCATCATCTTCCGCTTGCTTGTCCTTTTCTTCCTGCGTTACAGCGTCTTTTTTGCCCGCATCCCCATCGTAGTTAAACTCCACCTGGCCATAGGAGGCGTTGTGGGCCATGTGGAGGCGCTTCAGCTCTTCCTCTGGAACGGTATTGCACAGAAATTAGACAGCTGATAAAAATTTGATCAAACTTTGAAACGGGTCAAGAATCGGCGGTCAACGGGGACCGTTTAAATATCGAAAAAACATGGCTCTAACCGTCAACCTTATTATGTGAGGGAGTTCAAATAACCAAATCTAATTATTACCAGTTGACCGAACGGGTAGAACCTAGTTATGCAATATGGTTTAATATGATAGGAAATGGTTTTATAAGCTGAAAATACATTGGTGAAAGAGCGTTGACCAAGAAATTTCAGACAGTTACCTTCTCTCACAGCTTATTGTTATTTTTTATCTATGTTTACATTTTGTCTATGCTTCTTTGTCAGTATTTTTTAGTATGCAGACACTTGTGGACATTTGGTCGCGTGACTTCAGCAGATAAAGAAAAAACAATATTCAGAGTGACGACGTACGGACAGCACAAGTGGTTAAATTTAGAATGGTTGTGATAAAAGCTGTACAACCTTCAACATGCTAGAGCTCACCGTTTGAAGAGTTTTTAGTGAAACAAAAAATTTATAAAGATTTTTTGTTTTGTAGAAGATGTATATGTTACACTATCATTTGAGAATTGGCAGCACTAATGAAAAAATGATATCCATTACTAATTTTACTGATAAAATAAATGGTTTTCAGTCATTAAAAATATGGTTTAAAATATTTTTCCAGCCAATATTATCACTGCAATTTGTCAAATTCCTGAACAAATAAAGCTAAGATTTCCAAAACACTAGACTCTCACCCCTGTACATCTCCTCTTCGTCCTCATCGGTGTGCAGAGCTCGGTAGCGCTCCTCGTCGCACAGCCTCTCCGCCCGCTGCTCCTCGGGGGACATGTGGTGCTGCCAGTTGACTGAGCCGTACTCCACGCGCGACTCCGCCGCCGCCAGTTCCTTGGCTGCCATATTGCCGCGGCAGTCATATCTGAATGCACAACGGGAATAAGAAACATTGGTACTTGCATATTAGTGCGGCGCCATACTCTACACAATCACATTACACCATATTAAAAACAATGGTTTTGTCACGCTTTATCACTAAAATGGCTAGAGAAATTCTGAAAGATTTTTAATTGATATTTTGGTGGTGCTAATCAATTATTCTGCCTCCACGGTAACTGATACTTGAGATGAGACAGTGGCCTTCTATGTGTAAAGCGTGGTGCTATATTTATGAGAATCAATTGACTGATTTTTCAAAAATCGATTAACGATTTTTCAATCTCTGGATATATTTTTTTTGTGATTGTCACGACTAACCAGTGTAGAGGTTCAAAAACCAGCATCGTATTGGTAAAACCGATACCAATAGTCACCTTAATATAATTATGTCATCGGACAAAACAATGAATTTGAAAAGAGCACAAGGTTGGTACCAACTATATCATAACTATGCGGTCCCATGATAATGGGTTCCTTGCTATTCTACCATTTTTTAGTCTGGCATGCAGGTACATATTCATAATTTTGTTAAAAGAAAATAATACAAAACCTAGTTTTGTTTTGTTAACGAAGGTTATAGAGTTCATATTAACCAAATTCGGCGTTCTCATAATACAAAACAATGTCTATGGCACGGAATTAAACACCTTATTTTCAAATAAGTTGGTATTATTTCTTATTTCCTACCGGTCTATCTTCAAAGAGTCGTCTCCCATCCAAGGAATAAGATGTTTTCCTTGATCGATTAATATTGCCTTTTCATCATCTCTAAACAGCTTGCACGAGTATCCAAATACCAAAAGGTCTTCTTTACTTTCGTAAATCTCATTTTTACGTAGAATTCCAGAGTCATTCGCGTGATTTTGCCACTTTAATGCCATTTTATTTTATGTTATTGGTCAACTCGCCATCACAAAACCACACTTTGACAGCAGTGAGCATAGATATACCCATAGATATACCACTCTCGCAGTGAGCAGTGAACCAATTTCTTCTTCTTTGTCTCTACTATTATGTTGTTGAGCGAAACTCTCAAATAAAATTTAAGTAGGTATGTTTTGGGAGGGGTTTTATATTTATATTTTCCAAATAAAAATAAAGTTAATATTTCCAGTTGGGACTCAGTACAAAAACACATGTTTTTAAAAAAGAAAATTAGAATCATGAAAATAAGTAACAAATATTTTTTTTTGCAGAAATAAAAAAATAAAGCTTGTATCACACAGTTAATACATAAAATATAATATCATAATATATATGTGGGGGGAGGTGGTACACTTGCCATTCAATTGTCACATATATATTACAGTACCCGTGTGTGACGACTATATGTGATTGTATGGCGAGCGATATCGAGAGATATGCTACGCCCACATATTATATTAACTGTGTGTAACAAGCATAAAAGAAAAAAACGCAAACTAAGAACCCACAACCTATACCTAAAATATTCATTTTATGCAGTTGGCACTAATAACAATAAAGATGATTTCAATTCTCTTTCAATCTTTTCGCATTTTTATATGAAGAAAGTAAAAAATGAAGTGCATTATTTTCTATTTCGCATGTCCCATTGTTTTTTTTTTATATTTTATATGAATCTAAAAAAATAAATCATTTCCAACTAATTAGTCTCAACTGGAAATATTTACCTTTGATATATCCTTTTGTAATACCTATAAGAAATGACCAAATTTACAGACATACTTAGTTTCTAAAATATGCATTTCAGGTAATAATAATTCCCAGACTAGACCGGCCATAAAATAAATTAGCACAAAGGCTAGCCGAGCCTATTGTTGGTCAAGCCGGAAACGATTGTAAAGTACTACATCGTAAAATAGACCAACCTTAATTACTATTTTAGAAAGTCGGCATTTCCTTGGAGATTTTATTGGACAGCAATAAAAACCTCAAAGTAAATGAGCCGCCCTGCAGAGCGGCCCGCCAACAATACGGGTCATAAAAAGATCCCTACAGGTAGACAGGAGGACAGTGAGTGTTAGTCTTCCGCCCAGGAAGGACAGTTGGCTTGAAACTTCCACCCAGGAAGGTTCCTATTCTCGCTCCTCGGAGACGCCGCCCAGGTCCTCTGACGACGAGTGAGTTTTACGCTTCCATCCGAGAAGGTAGTCCGACCTCCGCCCTTCGGAGATCTACGACAGAGTCGCCCAGGCTCTGTACCGCCAGTGAGTGTTACGCTTCCGTCCCAGAAGGAAGTACGATCTCCGCACTTTGGAGATCTAATTGCAGAAGCCGCCCAGGCTTTGCACCGCAAGTGGACCCCCGCTTCTGCCCAGGAAGTTACTGATCTTCGCCCTTCGGAGATCAAACCCCGGAGACCGCCCAGGCCTCTGATTATCGCCGCGTTTGTACCTACTCCCGATCCGGAGGTACTTGGATACCTAGTGCGAATGCGAGGACTCAGCATTCAAAGCAGCCACTGGACCCTGGACAGCCATCAGTAAAGGAAAGTGCCTCTGACTCTCATGATAATTTTTCCATCCTGTCAGCCAACTGAATCTTTAACCTTAAGAAACAAATTTTTCGTACAAATAAGCCAGTGAACCTCTAATTTTAAGAATACAACCTTTTATGTAGATTTAACAAAGTAATTAGTTAATTTTAAGTACAAAGATTTTACAAGTAGATTTAAGTACTTGCCTATCTAGTTTTATTGAATTTTTGTGTCTAATTAAGATTAACTCTAGTTTAAGATTAACCCCACGACCATCAAAATAAATGACTTGTTGTAACTACCTAAGATTGCTTTTCAGTTCCTAACCTTTTTGCGTTATTTCTAGAATTATACCCACTGCACTAACCACCGTCTTATCACCTTTATACAAAATATTTTGAATCACGTTGCTAAAATAATCCAAACAGTTTATAAATTATCAGAATAGAATAAACATATTTTTTATAATTATTACCGCTTGACTCGATTAACTTCGCATGAAGTATCTGCAAAGTAAGTAAAAATAAATAGATTAATATCATGTTTTCTAATAAATGTTGTTACTAGTAAATCCCTGGGTAAGGAACTGGTTCTAAAAATAACCGGTTCCTCAGAGAAACTTCGGGTGATGGCAAAGTCACCGGCATTTCTGTAAGAGGAATATCGACCATCTCTAGCTATAAGTTGAAATGGCGCGCATAATTGCGTCAAACGTCAAACGGCTCAGTTTGACAGTTATCCGGTTCAAATTATTGTTTTGCGTTTTGCATGTTTTTATTTTGTTTTTTTTTTTTTATCATAAATTGATTTTGGAATGGAACTATGACAAAATACATTAATTTCCCAATCCTGTTTTAGTTATATTGTCTTCTCCGATGGATTCCATCAGATTGCCGGTCGAAAATAACTCGACAAACGTTATCCATTATATTTTTGATAAAAACCTTTTAAAAGAATGTGATAGAATTCCCGTGGTCAAAAAGAGGGTCGGTTCGCTTTTTATTCACCATTATTGCATGCATTATTTAAGTGCGCAAAGTCTAAATCTTTCTTTTTGTTTTAGGCTTCCATGGTACACTCTCTCATAGAATCATACGAGCTTCTACAGTACATGAAAGTGCTGCCAAGTCTCAAGGCTACCCCAGATGATCTCAAGTCTTTCCATTCGACTGCGTTCGTAGACTACATGAGAGAATCAAACGATATTGATTCAGAAGAAGAAAAGGATGAACAAGAAGAATTTGGCTTGTGTAATGTTCTTTTAATTATATAAACATTAACGTCATCGGTGCTACAACCCTCGTAGAGTCTTTGCCGCCTCCAAAAGACGCTTACACTCCTGGCAACCTGATGTTTTCTTCTAGTTGTTTATGCCAAAAGCTGTGGTATTGGCCTCCATACCATCCATCCACTTAAGCTTGGACCTACCGACACTCCTTTCTGCAGGTTTATTAAATCAAATACTCTAAAATGACAAAACTTCCGGGTCCTGACATTTGATGGCAACATACTACACTAGTGCCCTCTAGCTGCCCGAGTTGTACGAATTGGCTTTTCCTATACATTTTAATAGATTTTCACTTAAGTACATATTCTTATTAAAATATAGAAATCGAAAATTCATAAAATAAATATTAGGTAACCTACATATGATTTTACTCCTTTTTGATCATGTAATGAGTGAGATTAAGAAAGGGATGCTTAGATGGGTTGGGCATGTAGAGCGAATGAACGAAGAAAGGAGTCTAAGAAGAGTATAAGACGCGAATGTGATTGAAAGAAGAAGCCGGGGACGCCTGAGGAAAACATGGCACGTGAATCAAATACTTTAATCGGGCTGTGTCAGAAGTCAGAATAATAGAAGAGAATGTATGAATGTGAATGAAGCAAGAAGTGTATTTGATTAAATAGAACCCTCTTCAGTAGTTTGTTTTCTTTTGCTGCGTGTCCCGCCCAGCTGAGTCCCAGTTGTGCTATTGTAATGAACTTGTAACTGATGTCTTATATGAGAGAGACAGCATGAAAGTGAAACAACTGTAGTTACATCAAGAGTATGCACGGTTGTCCAGTCGCGATTATGTTAATTACAGTATTTTTTTTTGTTTATTACAATATTCGAAAAAAGTGTAACTTTACTGGGGTACCCTGTCATATTGTACATGGTTTTGTGTAGGAATTAGGTAAAGTTTATTTTGTTATTAAGTATGTATAGTGAATTTATATGTAAATATTACATATAAGCCACACAGTTTAGGTAAGAAATATTATAAATATTATGTGGGGAAGCAATAAAGGAACAAAAACTCTAAAAGATAAATCTAGAAGATAACAAAACATGAACATTAATCATTAATAATTAAAGAAGATAATATTAACATATCCCAAATGAAACATGAATCTGAAAAAACAACAGAAAAATAAAAAAAGTATCAGTCTCATCTGGGGCTCGATCCCAGGACCTCTGTCATAAGGATAGCAGCCAATAAAATGGGATTTAAAATGGAGGATAATATTCAGGACAACCGCTTTACCGACTTAGCTAATGAGACCAGTTCAATTTACGCCATCTACACCGATATTATACTTCAAGTTCAAGACTTGTTAATATTATCCTCCATTATTATAAACCGTGCCATATGAATTATTAATATTGCTATCTCATTCTCCCAGTGGTTTTGGTTGGCCACTTTCTTGACGTGAACACATGCGAACATGAAAACGAGACAGATACAAGAAAACAGCAGTGCTGAATTAGATGGGTATAGCCGCGAGAACTGTTAGAACTTCTAATGAAAGAGTGAGACGGTGGTATATGAATATTCATGGTGCCATCTCTTTCTTCCAGTAGTTTTGACCGAACAAGAAACGTGCATGTAAACCAAAAAAAATCAATTAATAATATTGGATACAGATGGCATTAGTTCCGTCTACAGCTCGCCTACACATTTCTCCAGCATGTAAACAAATAATATGGGTTTCGTGGTTTTGTAGGACTGTACATTGTACACCACGGGATCATTGTAAACACTTTTCGTTTAATTAGGTTTGACAAGGGGTGACAATGTATGTTGTAATGAGGATCTTGTGAATTGACCCATGTTTGTATGTGCAAAGTTATCCTGGTTTTTGAATGCGTTAATTAAAATATCCTTTGAATATAATTGTTTCAGAATCATTAAATGTCGAGCATTAAAAACATAGGTTGTAGGAGTCTATTAACTATTATTCCGCCATCCCAATATCACAGCAATCTCTTGGCACTAGTCTGATGAGTCCTTTTATCCACATATATTAAATCATTAGTTATATTATATGTCCACTTTGTTTTCCGAAATCTTAATGTTTAATGTGTTTCTCCAGGTTACGACTGCACCCCTGTTGTTGACCTGTTTGACCTGATGCTGACTATAGCTGGTGGAACCCTCACAGCCGCAGATTCCCTGATGACTCTCGGAGGAAAGATCGCCATCAACTGGTGCGGAGGTTGGCACCATGCTCAAAGGTTGATATGCTACTTTCCTGATGAGGGTTATCGTTTTGTCAACATTTTTCTGTACTTTGAGTTGTTTGACGAAGAATTGGTAATTTTCCTGGTATCTGAGGCCATTCTCTGCTCAAAAATGTAGGTAAATTATTACCAATACAAAATAAAGACACTCCTAGTTTATGAATAACCTGACAATATTTGAATTCCTTCCACTACCATCATTATAACCAGAAAATATTGCTTGCGCATCGATAGAGGATTTAACTAATAGAGGATTGAACCCACGACACAAAATTGAATGAGGTTAATTAAATCAGGGCTATCTATACCACCATTTATAATTTTGAACATAAATAAATAAGTCAGAAATAATTCTTCGATTTGAGAGTTTTAGTAAATTTAATTCTTTCATCAAGTAATTATAGTTAATGCTTTGAATAGGAATACCGAGTTTATAATTAATACATCTTAGGAATGTATGTTGAATTTTTTCAATTGAATCTGAATGTATTTTAAAATGGGGGAACCGGATCGAGGACTTATATTCAACTTGACTTCGAACTCAATAATAATAATAATAATAATAATCGGATGATTTTTATAGCGCCGTTTTTGTGAAAAATCATCTCAAGGGCGCTGTACAAATCTTACTTCCTATTCTTACATTATTCCTATATTACATCTATTACTTTTTTTTTTGGACAGGCTATCATTACACATTATTTATAGACCATATAAAGAGATGCAGTTAAATTATCAAAACTAAATACGGCTTGATCTAAGTTTTCATAAATGTATTTATTCCTTACGATATATTGCAAAACGCTAATACAAATGATAGGAGTTGGGCGGCGGGTGAGGACGGGGGCCGGGGGAACTGATCCATATCCATATCCAATCTCCTTTGTCTTTGTTGGTGACGCCCTGGGCGGCCTGACGGGACGCTTGGTGTTGGTCTGCCCGTACGCCAGGTAGCGCTTGTCGGCCGGCTTCAGGATCTGGAAAGAGCACACCAGCGTGTCGTCCATTTCTCGCCCCAGCCGGTGGTGTCCTTGTCGGGGTCGGACCACAGCAGGCCGCAGAGCAGCCTGGTCGGGAACGTCCGTGGGCCGCATGATGCACCGGATCTGCTCTGTAGACTGGAGGTCAGAACTCAGGTCGCCGTGACAGCAGAAGATCTTCTTGTCAAATGTCTTTTCCTATTGCGCATTTCTCGGCAGCCACGAAATCTAATTTACGGGTTGCGGTTGTGGTACAACGTTCAAGGTTATACAACGATATCTTTGCAGCTATTAAATGGTCCAAAATAATACATTCACCATTAAGTTTGCGTTGTGTAGCCCGGTCGTATTGTTTTACGATATTGTTTACAATCACCATAGTTCAAAGAATAACATTGTAAATCATCCATTCGCTTTGGACACTTCACTAGGCTTTTAACAGGCAAAGGTCTTTTAACAAGCACATGTGGCGAACGCCTTCGACCGATGACCGATGCTTTTGGGTTAATTTAGAACAACGTGACAGATTTGAACTTAAAATGTTTGGGTTTTTATTTGATTTTTTATTATAAACTTGATTTAAGTCCGAAACGGCCACACTAAAATTATAAGATTTTTATAAATGTAACCTATAAATTATTGCGGTTATTTTACGCTATTTTAACACGGGAAAAATTACGAACTTCCCAATATTTCCCAGATAAACTGGAGCGCTTATAAAAAGCTGCCGGCTGCAACGAGAGCGTCAAGATGTATACAAAGTTTTCAAGGTTGAAATATTCCTAAATCCCCTGGAATATTCCACCCTGAATGGGAGAGAGCATGCTCCTTTACTATTCTAGGAAATATGGCATGTATAATCTTACATTTTACCAAGGTATTATGTACGGGATAGGTTCTGTAAATACCTGCCGCACGTTTCTAAGAAGATGTTGTGGGGCTGGCCACTTCGATGCCTTGGGGATGGGTAGGAAGGTAGGCTGGGCGCCTTGGGAAAGTCGATTGACTATTGCATTAATAAAGAGGGATGGTAGAATCCAGAGCAGGAGAGGGCCAGGGGGCGAAAAGAAGAATGTCTAAGTCGGTCAGAAGGTCCAGTGAAGAGGCAGGCGAAGGCAGTAGCTTTTGATTTTAGTGATTTTTTTCTCGTACTCCTTTTTGATTTTAGTGATTTTTTTCTCGTACTCCTTTGCGGGGTACAATGCCACCGAAGGTTGGCCCAGCGAGCACTTGGTGTACGCGAGTTATTTCGCGGGCTGAAGGTGTCAGAGACTAAATCGAAAAATTAGGTTATGGACCTCGGCTTCATGCTTCGATTAAGCCCTTCCCGCTCTTCACCAGGATTTTATTATCGAGATTAAAATAATTTTTACATAAAATATAGCAGGCAAAGTTGGGTGGTATAACTTTGCCTGCTATATTTTCTGCTATAGAACGCAATTCACACATGTACAGAAATTAAATTAAATCTATTTGATTCCGCAAATACTCGTGAATGGATCTGCAAAATTCGTTTATTAAGACCTGCTACTGTATCCGCGGGAATTGTCGACAAAAACTTATACCTATGGATTTTAAAAGGAATTAAGCCAGTCTGGTGGGCTGCCAAGCCGTCCGGCCAATCAGGGCCCGACCCAAGAGTCGAGACCGTCGCCAGGCGTCTTTGGTGGGAGTCGGAGAAATGCCCCGTTAATGGTCAGTAGTGACTCGTCGAGTTTAGGCACGAAAAACGTTACTCAGTGGTGTAGAAACTAAGAGAAGTACTCGCGTTTTGCACGTTATCTTCATTATCTCTACGCCAGGAATTTTGCTTCATCATGCCTAGTATGTAGCTGTAACCTTTACTTTGTAATTAAAACTAAACATTTTTTATAATTAAATTAAACTAAACATCAAACTAAGACTAAAATTAACTACATCTGGTACTATTACAGACTGCTACAAGCAGTCGATGTTCGAAATACGTGGACGGTAGTATAGTTTTTTTCTATGAGAACTATGCAGTCACAGCTAGAAGCCGTCAATGTGGACTGTTTGTAGCAGTCCGTGGATTCCCAGCCTTAGTGATTATTGGAGAACTACCCCTTTTGTTGATTATAAATCTAAAAGCTCCGAGTTTTTTTTTTTTAATATAAATACCACACAAGAGTCCCAACTGCTCCCAACCGTCTGGAGCCAGTGAGACTATGGCATTCCCAATTGGGGAATGTTGTGATGCTGAAGGTATTGGGGAGGGGTAGAGGAAGGTGGGGAAATACCTGGCTATTCAGATCTGGTCACCAAACATGGCTAAAAGCCATTCAAGCATCGTTTCAATTCTGAATGGTGGTCTTTCACCAGGGCGATACTGAGAGTATCTTCCACTCTGGAACGTGCTCAAATATACTATATATAATTTTTTAATTAATTAATTGTGAAACAGCACAAATTAATTAAATAAAATTTACTTGCGCACGCCGGGATTTGAACCCGCGACCTTCGGACTCATAGTCGAGAGCTTTACCCCTCTACCATGTAGGCCGTCAAAGTCGAGTTGTATAGGTACATAGATTAATAAATTATTTTATTTCAGGGATGAGGCAGAGGGCTTTTGCTATGTCAATGATAT
>JAHDVE020007967.1:12649-37673 GCA_022606495.2 Halesus radiatus | reverse complement strand
GTCTGACATGGCCAGTTGATATGTCACACCATAGTGATCTGTCAGTGCCGGGTATCACCATTTGACGCAGGGAGATGCCGGTGTCATCTTTTGCCTTAATACATTCGTCGTTTTGACACTGCGCTTCTGCCATCTTCCCATAGTCAATTGTAGTAGGACAGTTTATCTCTTCAATGCGAGATAGGGTGTCAGCGACTATATTTTGGAGTCCAGAGATGTGCCTAATATCAGTTGAAAACTGTGCAATGTAATCCAACTGTCTTTCTTGACGTGGAGAGCTAGAGGCTCGTTTCTTGCTAAAGGCAAAGGTGATTGGCTTGCGGTCCGTGTACAATATAAAATTACGTCCTTCAACGTTGTTGCGAAAGTACTTCACGGCTTCATATACACCTGTTAGTTCGCGGTCGAATGTACTGTAATTCCGCTGAGCTGGGGTGAATTTTTTAGAAAAAAATCCAAGTGGTTCCCATGTGTCGCCGTTGGACTGTGGTAAAGACGCTCCAATTGCTATGTCACTAGCGTCTACCATTATAGCGATCTTCGCGTCGGACTTCGGGTGAGCTAGCAGCGCGGCATTAGCTAGGTGATTTTTACAGTCATTGAAAGCCTTCGTTAATTCAACGTTCCATGTAAGTGTTCTCTTATCGTTTTTCTTGTATCCAGCGATGCAATCGAACAACTTAGCTTGAGTTTCGATAGCTTTAGGTAGAAACTTTCGGTAGTAGTTTAACATACCTAAAAAGCGACGTAGACCTTTCGCAGTTTTAGGTAGCGGAAATTCTGTTATAGCTTTAACTTTTTCTTTGATGGGAGTCATGCCTGTTTGATTAATAGTATGCCCCAGAAAGTTCACAGTAGTTTCACCAAATTTACATTTTTGAATGTTCATAACTAGTCCGTTGTCAGCTAGACGTTTTAACAATGTGTTTAAATGCCTCTGGTGTTCTTCTTCATTTGCTGAAGCGATCAATATGTCATCCAGGTACACAAAGCAAAAATCTAGATCTCTGGTGATAGCGTGCATAAAACGCTGGAAACTTTGTGCTGCGTTGGATAAACCAAATTGCATAGACGTAAATTCATATAATCCAAACGGTGTGATGATGGCCGTTTTTGGGATATCATCTGGTTCTACGGGTATCTGGTGGTACGCCCGCGCCAAGTCTATATTTGAAAAAATCTTTGCCTTAGATAGTTTGTGGGCAAAGTCGTGGAGCTGGGGAATTGGATATTTGTCCGGTATTGTTTTCGCGTTTAGGCGTCTATAGTCCCCACAAGGGCGCCATTCTCCATTGGGTTTCTTCACCATGTGCAATGGACTGGCCCAGTTACTCTTGGAAGGTCTGCATATACCTTGTTCGATTAAAAATTTAAATTCACGTTTGGCTGCTTCTAGTAGGGCTGGTGCCAACCTGCGTGCACGTTCAGTCACAGGAGGGCCTCTGGTTTCGATAAAATGAGTCACCGTATGTTTCTTGGTTTCGTTAGTATTCATGGTCGGGCGCGTCAGACTTGGATACTTGTTAAGAATATCCCGGTACTTCGAAGTATTTGAAATCGTTGAGATTCCCGTGGATATTCCTTTGTACGTCATGCCGTTGATGTATAATCCGGTGGACTGGTCTGATATTACAGCCTTTTTTAGATTAACTGTAAGGTTGAAGTTGTGCAGGAAATCGGCTCCGAGTATAGCTCTTGATACGTCTGCAACTATAAATCTCCACTTCATGGTTCTGCGTAGGCTAAGGTTCAAATCTATAATTTTTGTGCCGTAAGTTTTGATTTTAGTACCGTTTGCGCTGTATAAAGTAGTTGGGCAGTTATCAGAAGTGACAAACTTCCTGTTCTGGATGGAATGTCTAGGAATGACGGATACATCAGCGCCGGTGTCTACAAGAAATTTTTGACGTGTTTCACAGTCAAATATAAAGAGACGACAAGTGTTTGTAGGAATCTCACATGTCTCTACTGTGGAATTCCGCTGTCGTTTCCCTGTGTATTTTTGGGAAAGGAGCATGGCTTGTAGCATCTGTATGCTTTTTTCCAAATTTATTATGCCAATGGCAATATCCATTGGGATTTCTGTTCGGAGATCTCCCCTGTGATCCTGATCTTGAACGTCTTGGAGGATTTTGTCTTGCTGGGGATTGATAATGATGATTTTGAAAATTCTGCCTACCCCGTCTGTGGAAATCAGGTTGTGGATTGACCTGCGATGCCTTCAGTTGCTTCAATTCCAAGGTGAGCTGGAGTACTTGTTTTTGAAGGTCCAGCAGTACCGAGTTGTCTTCCTGTCTTGAGGATCCTGGCCTTTCGTTTCTTTCGACTGCAGCACATTCGTTCGAATTATAGACGTCGACTATTTTATCTGCCGCAGAAGCAAGTTGATTGAGGTCGTTGTCTGGCAGCGCGGATAGGATCGCTTGGATATGTTGTGGAAGTCGCTGCAGCCATAATGTTTTTACGATTGCACTCTTTGCTAAAGACGGTCCAGCCAACTCCATCATATGTCGGAGTAGACCTGTTGGTTTTCTGTCTTCTAACTGGATGCCAGTGAGGAGTCGAGTAAGGCGTTTTTCTTCCGAGTCCTGTAGTCGTTCGATGAGTGCCGTTTTGATACGTACGTATTTTTCTTGTACGGGAGGATTTGTTACGATGTCACTAACGCACTGTAGGATATCTTGGTCGAGTGCAGCAATTATGATGTTGTATTTAGTAAAATCTTCCTTTATCCGTGAATTAACGAACTGAGCCTCCGCCTGAGCGAACCAAAGAGTGATGTTGGACCGCCAACAGGGTGGTAAACGTACAGAAACCTGCTGAACGTCTGACGTCGGTGCATTGTGTTCTTCCATCTTCAATTTGCCGATGTCTTCTTTTGGAATTACGATGAGATTTGTTGTACTTGATTCTTCGTTGGGTTTTTTTTCACGAGTGGTCATTACATAATTCCGTCAGAGTTTTATGCATTAAATATGGCAAAAAGTATGGCAAATATGGCAAGATAATGTGTAAATTTGTCAAGGTTAGGATGTATGTTAGAATGATTGCATTTTAAAATCCGTAATCCATAACAATTTAAAATCTCAAAAGGTTGTAAGAAATGTAAAACGGTTAAAATCTTTTCATAGAAAATAATGAAAAGTTTGAAAGAAACTAATGTTCAAACAAATGGATTCTAAAATTATTTGAAATTTTGAAAGTTGGAACAAAATAATTGTAACATTATTTGCGTTGCATTGTATGCTTTTATGGAACACATTTGAATTGTAACACTTTTGAAACAAAATAAATTGTAACATTATTTGCGTTGCATTGTATGCTTTTACGGAACACCTTTGACTTGTAACACTTTTGAAACAAAATAAATTGTAACATTATTTTGTAAATAATACTCTAAAAAAAAATAATGAAACCTTGATTTTCACTATGAAGTTATTAATTAAAAATTTTTACTTTTTTTAACATTTACGTGTTAGAAGGCAATCATCTCGTCTCAGCTGTGGGATCGGGTCTGATCGCCTTTCCTTGAATGTTTTGGGTCAGATCCGACGATAATTCCGCCGCTTGAATCGACGATTCTTCTTTTGTATATCGCTGGAATAGATTGTAACAAAGAGATTAGTTTTTATTGCAATCAAGAATTGAGGAAAAATATTAATTGTGTCACTATTTTCATTAATACATGAAATTTTAGGCATTGTAAAGATATGTTTTTATTCTTAGCGCCTGTAAGCTGTTAGAGCTGATGATCGAGAGAATTTAAGTTTATTCCTTTAGGAATGTGACAAATAATGTGATAAAACCAATTCTGAGTAATAATAAATTCTTATTTTTCAATACAAATCTAGGCATATTTGCGGATTGCAAGGTTAATCATGGATTACTTTATTATACGACATCATAGCATTTACCAATTGCACGTGATTATTTCACGAGGTATTTTATTAAAATTACTGAGGTTTTTTCAAAAAAAAAAAATTCTAAATATTCTTATGCACAGTTATTTATTAATTAAGGAAAAATGTACTTACTAGGAAAATGACCTCAGGATTCACCATCCTACTCCTGCGATCCGGTCGTTATGAATTATTCGTTTTTGTCGGGGTCACCAATTTAACGTTTGATGTTATCTGTCTTAGATGTGTTCGGCGGTGTGTAGTGTACTATGATACTTACCAATACTCACCACAACGCTTACGTTAATGATTGTCGCGGAGATATTAAATGAAAGAAAGGTTCACTATTTGTTTGATTTATTTCTCACGCGTACAAAAATCAGAAGGAATATTTAAAAGACTAGAAGTGATGCATTATGCAAATCTACAAGTTACTAGCCAGTTTGACAACACGACCGAATCAGCAGGGAGCAGAAAAGTGAATGATTCTCCTGTTCTGTGGATAACAGAAAGTCGGCCGGTTGACATTTGAATGAAGGGTTACCATAAGAAAAAAATAAACTTTGTGGCTAATAAATTGCTTGCATATTACACTCTGATAACCGTAGCTCATTTTTTTAGACAGCGTCAATTTTCGGCAATATACATATAAGCACATATTTCTTAATACGCACAAAATTAATGAAAAACAGTTAATATCAGTTTAATTACAACGAGGAACAATTATTTCAGATACCGTAGAAGCGAAATAACGCTTTTTATATAATTTAAAGCTTGGTTAAGTTTCAAGTGTTTGAAAAGCTTTCAGGTTAGGTTTTTTTTAAAGAATAAAACCTAAAATAAAAACCTGAAAACCTATTTAATGTCTAATTAATGTATTGTATTATATATAAAAGAGGTTTTAGGTTCTTAATTTCACACAGCGATTTCAGCGCTGCTGTTTGAATAGTATTAATTCGCTGCGAGTAGAACTCAATTAGCAACTTTTACACATTCGCGCTATTCGATTAGAACATGTTCAATTCTGATCGCGATAAAGGCGTGTTTTCTGCGGTCACGTGACCTAATTGCCGATATTCGACTAGTGTTGTATGTTTTCGCCACTTTCGCATCGTAATAACAATTATGTGTTTTCTTCTGTTTGTTTTTCTCTTCGACTAATCCAGTCGCGAACCCATTTCCTTTTTTTTGCGGCCTTTCTATTTCACTTAAAAATTGTTTACTCAGCTCGGCACAAATCAAATGAATTGGTGAATTCAAAATTATACATCGAGATTCGTACCAATAGCAGCGTCGAAATATCGCCCTGTATATATTTAGACTTTCTTCAAATCAGTAATAATAATAGTGCACTCAGACGATGTTACTGCAAAATTGAGATAGATGGTTCTTTTAATGCACTCCAACCTCAATTTGTATGTTCTTTGTCGATGGTTGAAAGTTATTAAGTTATCTGAACTTAGTTACTTTAACCCACGAAAGCCTTCTCAAGAACACAACATGCCATAACGATCTTTGAAACTAAAGAGGTAGACTATCGCATTAGGCAGATTTTTAAAAACATAAATAGAACTCTTGCAGGCTTTACCAAATACAAGAGAAGAAATAATAATTATCCCGCAAGGATAAAATATGTGTACTAAATTCTAGATTTGGTATAAAAAATCACTGTTAACCAAGCAATTTCAGATAAGCGGGTGTCCGTATTTAAGTACGGCTTGTTAAATGCGTACATTACAGTTCTTAAAATTTTAACTTAGGTTAGCTTCTAGCAGTTAGTTTTGTTTCTATAGAACCACTCCAATAGTTTATAGATCAAAAACAGATGTCAGGATTATTATCGATATAAATATATTGAATCCCTCTCCTACAGATACAAGCGGAATCTATGTTTTAAAGGTACTACAATCATTATCCTTCCTTCTTTTTACTACAAACAAGCCAGTAACAATAACTTAGATTCTGTGTCCATCGGGCGGGTATTTTGGGATGTAGATTCACTCTGATAATTATTTTTAACAATGGTGTAAATAAATTAAGATATTATAAAAAAAGTGCATACTCTTTCTTGCATAGAACCTTCCCCTTTTTAAGTCTCCGTATAATAGTAAATATGAGCCTAGAAGAATAAATATTCAAAACAATAGTTAGAAATTTAAATTAAACGATTTGTCCCTGCCAGGCTTTGAACCCGCAACTCTGCCGCCAGGGTCAGAACATTTTTCAAAAATATTTTTTTTAAGTAGGTCTTTAATGGTATGAAGTTTTAGGAGACATTGCTTTAAAGTGAACTAGATTACCTTCCGATACAAAAATATAATTACTAACTTGTTCGAGCAAATAAATCTAAAAACTTTTTTAATTTCCTGCTACTTTCAAGCAGTTACTTTAGTTAAAATTCTATCTCGTTCGTTGACATTAACTAAATTAAATAAGATACTACCTCGAGTGTAAATAAATTCGGGTAGAATCTTGCAATTAATATGGATAAATAGCAGCAAAAAGAAGGGAATTAATTGAATATGTTATTAAAAGTTCTTAAATTGAAGTATGATATCGATAAAAATGACTATGAACAATAGGGTAGCATTAGCTCAGTGGATGAGAGCTCTGGTCTCGGATAGACTGAGGGGGTCTGGGCTCGAGTCCCAGATGCGATCGTTACCTTTTTTTTATTTTCTGTGTCTTTTCTGTATCATATTTCAATTGAAATTTGTTATTATATTCTTCAACGATAAAAAAAATATTACCCTGAGTCTTATAAGCATCAATAAGTTATTAAAAAATATATCTTAATACGCTTTAATCGTATTTTTATATGAATACCCCACAACAGTCCCAACTGCTCCCAACCGTCTGGAGCTAGTAAGACTAGAGTATCACCCACTCTTGAAAGTACACAAATATACCATACATTGTTTTAAATCAATTACTTGCAAAACAGCACATATTAATTTAATAAAATTTACTTGCGCACGTATACGGATTCGTAGTCGAGAGCCTTACCCCCAAACTACGGAGCCCGTTCCTTATTAAGAGTTCATCGTAGTGAAACAAAATCGAATAAAATTTCCAATTCAAAAGCTATAATCCATTACATGAATACACCGCTTATTTAATATTCATCGTGGCTTAACTGCTAGTCTCGGAGTTTTGATAAAGGATTTACTAGGTTAGCACTTAGCTAGTAATAACGCCTTTTGCATGAAATAATGGTTGCTTAATACTACTCAAGGGATTTTAATGTTTCATAAATTATATTAATGCATTTTACATGATTTAAGTAATATTGCGTTTATTGTGTTAACACCGCTGAGTTAGTAACTATAATTTAGCAAATTGCACATAATGCTTTTAATTTGTGCAGTTTCACAATTAATTTATAAAAAAATAATATGTAGTATATTTCCACACGTTCCAGAGTGGAAGATACTCTCAGTATCGCTCCGGTGAAAGACCACCATTCAGAATTGAAAGGTTGCTTGAAATTACTTTAGCCATATTCAGTGACCAGATCTGAATAGCCAGGGATTTCCTCAATTTCTCTTTTTCTTCTCTTTTCCACCCCCACTACCTTCAGCCTCACAACATTTCCAAATTGGGGGTGCCACAGTCTCACTGGGTACAGGCGGTGGGAGCAGTTGGGACTCTTGTGCGGTATTCACATAAAAAAGAGAGATTGGATTCCGAAAGAATGATAAAGCTTACAAGCGGTTGGTTTTTCTACCTCTTGCTGTGGGCAGAGGCCTATTCACACCAGCACCGCGTAGTGCAGAACAGTATAGTCCAGGGATGACAACATCAGTTGCTTACATTGTCTATGAGCACATTCACGTAAGTGTAACGTATCACCGCATGCACGGGCCATCACCGGCCGAGACTGTCAGATAGGATATTTTGAAGGCGATGGTGGCCGCTGGTGACGTCTGCGCCTGCGCAGTTAGTTTGAACACATCACTGTTAGCACCGCCATCTTAGCGTCACCGTCAGTTCGCTTCAATAGACGCAGATATCGCTAAAACTAAGATGTTGAATAATGAAAACTTAATTGAGTCGGAAGTGGAACAATGGTTTTAAAATAATTATATTTATCGTAAGATTATAAAATCCCCAAACATGTTGTGGCGGACAATTCAATTTACAGCAGTATCCGCGTCAGTGTTGTGTCTGTGCTGCACGGTGTAATGTGAATACTTAGGGTATATAATATGTGCGGTGCCTGCATTGCACTGCTCTATTCTGCGTGGTGCTGTTAAATGTGAATAGACCTTAAAGGGTGTACACCATTTTTTATAATCTGTTTTAGTTATAGACTGGTATTTACTCCTGGCTTCGACCGAATTTTAAGACTCGTTACACGGTGACATATTCCTTCGAAATTTTCTTGCTGTAATCGCATCATAATGTATTGTGTGTTTGCATTTTTGCCGGAGACTACTAGAGAATGGCTTGTCAATAAAATGAAAAGGATGGAGGAAGATAAACTGTTAAATTAGATATTTAAGCACCTAAACTAATCAGATCTAGTCGTTTAACTTAGCTAGAGCCATTATTTAAAACATTGCAGTTTTTAATGGCGGTCTAAAGGGCGAGACGAAGAATAAACATTTTATTATTTCATAATTTCTTAAAAAGATTGGGTATTCACTTTGTGGCATCATTTTTAATAAATGAATTAAAAATTACTTTGTATTCACCACTTTATTAATTTATACATATCAACATGTTTCGAAAGCGATGCTTTCCTCAACAGGAATATTAGTATTCTATATATTATTGCCGCTTCAAGCATCGCTTTCGAAATATGTTGATATGTATATATTTTAATAAAGTGGTGAATGCAAAGTAATTTTTAATTAATTTGTTTTCTTATTTGTTTAACCTTTAATCTTTAACGTTTACCTGAAGGTAAAAAAATTGCTTACGATCCGGGGGGTCACTAGGGTCCCCTATAAAATCACGACGTGACAGTGACTCTTAATGTTCCCTTTTCTCAGTATCACTCGTATTTTAATTATTACATTTTAAAGGGGCTTAGACCATCTGAGGCCAGCAGTCAATCACCAAGCCTGAGTAATGTTTAACGGTAAAAGAAAACTCAAATATCTAATTGTAGCCCTTTCCAGTAAATTTCACTTTTTATGACTTCACGGCTCGTTTGCGGCCAGGATTTTAGTAGTGGTGATATGAATATTTAGGAGTTAAAGGTAATATCGTTCGAATTTGATAGAAATTATTAAATATATAAAAAAAATAGTAACGGGATTTTTTTAAATGTAAAAAAAAACAATTTATATGCTGCACATAACTTTCGTTTGGGGTAAATGTATTACCCCCCCCTCGGAACGGGAGTGTTAATAATAAAACGGAAGTGCTGGTTTTATAATATATAATAAATGATTTAAAAGTGGTAATTTGTTATTATTAATTACAAATTTGCAATAATAATTATTAATTGAACTTTTAAAATAATGAAAATTTTGTGTTTCTTTCAAGAATTAACAGTCGGCTGCTCAAACTACACTACATAAAATATTATATCAAAGTGGAAATATCAAAACATTGATTTTAAAAATTAAAAGTTTTCTCGAATTAAACGAGATAAATAAAATGTGATAGCCTTCAAAGAAATGGACCACGACTGTCAGTAAAAGTTCTAAAATGATGTCATTTACCAGAAAGCTAACCCTCCTCCTGTCGTCCCTCGGAATTCTACTACTATGCAGTAAGTACACTTTTACATTATTTCATCCTATCATCCAAACAAATCTCATATTTTCATTTCTGCATCAATTTACTGTAAACATTTAATTAAGTTTTAATTAACTTCTGGTATTTAAAATGTTTTAAAATATCAGAAAACTTTTTCCAATTATCTGACAAAAGAATTGAACGATTTATAATTTATTTTTTTGGTTTTAATTGGTTTACGATCTCGGGAAATCAATTTATAACTTCTAAAGTAAGTAATTGATTCTTCTAAGGGGGACATTCATTAGACAGAATTCGATAGATAAGCGGTTTCTATTTTCCTGGTGTGCGTTTTTAATAAAGCATTTAAGGTAACTACCAGAATGGTATGATCAGTTTACTAAACTCTTTTGTATTATTGTGAACTTTCTACATACCTGCATAAATCTATTACGTTTCAAAGATTTCTTATTCAATGTAAGTCGTTTCTCTGAAATCACATGCAAATATACAGACTTGCAAGAGGAATGGTTTATTTTCAAAACATTATAAGATATTAGTCATTTGTTGCGTGAATCATTAATAATAGCTGCATAATTTTTTAAAGGTAGTGCGAAGTAAACCCATCTTACAGCAGGTAGATCTTTCCACTTTTCGGTATCGTCAATGTAGCTAAAAATCGACTGAATTCGTCTGAACATTTAACTTTTTCCTTCATTTTACTTATTTTAGAGTGTACCTGACGCATTTTTGGTTAAATTGTTACATATAATAGTGGTTTAAACAAATAATTTCCATTAATTTTATAATACATATATATATAAGTCAAAACAAAAAACTCCACATGTCGTCACAGGTCACGTAGTGCAGTAACCGACCAACCCCTCACCCCAACCCCAACTGTCCTATACCTATCGTTTTTTTAATGTTTTTAAACAAACATTTAATTAACATTTTTTACTTCAAATATGCCCAACTGGTTAAAGTTTGTCGGGCAGGTATGCAGGTTGTAACGTTCTGTTACAACCTGAATATGATATTTATTTAAAAAATATATATGATTCAGCCTTATGGACTGCAGTAATTTACTTTTTATAACCTATAATTCAACTTAACACTTAATTATTTTATTTAAACCGCTGTATAAATACCCATACAGTAGTTTAAACAAAGTAATTGTTTCTTCAAAAGATGTATAATAACTTTGTCGAGTCAAATTTATTAATGAATAAAAATCAATTTGTTAAACGTACATGTAAATATCTACGCGTTTCAGAAGTAAAACTTCCCTCGTCAGGATAAATAATATACCTGATATGTAAATATTAATAAAGTGGTGAATACAAAGCAATTTTTTAAATTAATTTATTAATAATGACCGCATAAAGTGAATACCAATCTTTTGAAGAAATTATAAACTTATTGTTATTAATTTAATGAAGTTATCTTATTAATTTAATAAATATGACTCCACAGAGTGGTATTATTCATCTTTTGAAGATAAAAACATATCTTTCAGTTCACAGAATCACCTTCTCAAACCTACCCTACAATCGATATTATAAAAAACACAATTAAAAACATCGTCATCATACTCATGATGATACTATATAATGGCGTAGATATAAATAAATTATTTTTACCTTTCTTCGTCGAACCGTCGCATAACCTTGACATGATCACCCGTCATCGCAAATTTAACAAGCAATTAAAAATTCCCCGCACCACAAATCGAACCCAATTTCAAGAAACCTCATCTAAACCAAAAATCTCACCACAAATCAAATTCTGTTCTTGAGGTAAATTAAAAATTAAAATACGAAAATACAGGTGCATCCCGGAGAAAGATCTATCTACAGTGACCTCTCTTGTCTGTTCTTGATTTCTACATTATAACTGTTACGTAATGATGGCATGAATGATCCTTCGAAGTAATAGATATTTGATTATTAAAAAAAACCTATTTGGTAATACCGCAACCGCAAAACGTTTCCGGTCATTACTACCAGGGTTGGAAGCCACAACCTGAACCCGCACCACGATGAAAGGCAAATTTTAGATGAGAACATTGTTAAGCAAATATTACAGTCTTAGAAAATAAACCCTCTTTAAATGTATAAATATACGAACAACAAACGAATAACGCGGGCGTTTTTGCTTCCTAAGTAATGTTCTTTCACGGGGATTACTAATGATTATGTAGAAATATTCTAAGAATCGTAAAGGTAGAAATATTTTCAGTACAAAACCAAATACTTCTTTAAGCCGTAAATTTGTTACAATAAATAATCAGAGGTGGTTCGTTGTCCATCTTATTGGCCTATCTTATGTGAGAAACGAAAAGAAGTTATTTTACGTAATAAAAAAAAAAAATCGATGATAGTGTATTCTATAAAGCCTATGTTAGTTTTTTCCGATACACTTATATTTTTCCATATACTCGTATCTAAAGGAATGTTATCGTAACGCTGCACTAGGGATTATCCACCTAGCAACAATATTTAATTTGACGAATCATAAAAGCGTTTATGGCTCATGAATTATATAATATCGTGGTTTATAAAAATTGATTTATCATTTTTTAGTATAAAAAAGTAACAATTTAAGAAATTTGGTATTAAAAATTCCAGTCACTGCGCACCTGGGCAGTTAATAATAAGATTTGTACAGCGCCGTTTTTACGAAAAATCACCTCAAGGGCTCTGTACTAGTTAATACTGTTAAGAACAAATTCCTAATGTTTGCACGCTTCCGCGGTTTGCCGCTGAAGCGCCACGAGTAAATTTTTGTTGGACTATTTTTTAGAACACTATCGGTATTGAAATCATATCGCATGTATGGAATTCATTTTAAACTCACTCTCGGGCAGTAGTAATTCTGAAAGATGGATTTTTATTACGGAATTTGAATAGCGCGCTGTTCAAAGTGTGGTTAATTTATAATAAAGGTTTATCTTATCTTTTTTTTATGGGAGTTCACTGCATAAACGCAAAAGAGAAAACTCACACTGATATTAATAGATAAATTCATCTTCTTTTCCTTGTCCTATTCTGGTCGGGGACCCATCTCGCCTCTGCCCTGCATTACTTCAGCGGCCTTCATCGCACAGCCTCTGGATTTGTTTCTCCCAACTATATCTGGGCCGACCCACTGGACATCTTCCGTTTGGAAGAGCACTCGGAATTTTCAGCGGAATTCAATATTATGGCCTTTTTGATATCCACATGAAACAAACCATTTCAGTTGCGACCTTTCTTTGAATAATAGCAGGGGTTTGATGTTTAGCTCATCTCCTACAGTTGAACTTCTTCGATTGTAATATAATAATAATCTTTAAAAATATGTATTTTATATGAGGAATTATTATTACTTGCGAGTATAATACTCAGAATAAAATAGTTCAGCTATGGAAAAAATGATTCGCTTTTTCGAATTGAAAAGTCATAAACAAATTGGAGTCCTTGTATACATCAAACTTACCAGTACACTGCACATGTATGTAGGTGTTTCATATATCCACTAATCTCATGAAGAAAATCTCATTCCATTAATAGGTGTCCAACTATTAAAATCACAAGGCATGGATTGGTAATCGATTTCTTTGAAATGAAATTGAATTTTAAAAAGCAAAGAAGGACAAAGACACTTGTTGGGAGTAGTGAAACGCTACAAGGCATTTTAAGATACGCTGGTTATAATAAACCGTAATAAAGCCACTCATCAAAAAGACACTCACAAAAGCTAGGAAAAGTTTGGAAGTTAGATCAATACGTAATAAACTACTCGTCTACAAATCACAAATACGCCCCGTTATCACATACGCCTCCCCCATATGGGCCACGGTCACTAAAAAGCGACTCTAAACCTCCCTGAATGCAATTCTCAGAAGATTTACTTAAAGTCCACGGTTTTTCAGAAACAGCATAATAAATTCAGGTACGAATTCCTCCCTTAAAAACGCACGTAGCCGAATTAGCCAAGTAGTTTTATTCCAAACTTGCTTCGAACAAAAATCCAAGCATATAAGTACAGGCATATAAGTCCCAACGACAATCCTACCTACCTTTTCCTGGTAGCCATCACTTCCCCCCTTTGATGTGTGGGCTCAAATAAAGAGAACATCTACGAATAACAAAAAAATACAAAAAATTTAAATACCCACCGACACACAATTTTTAAATTTTTTTTTATTTAAAAACAGATTAAAAAAATTAAAAAACATGGTATTAAAGTCCTATTATATGTTGCCATACGTAGCCTACAAATCGTGTAAAGAAAAAATCATCCTCCAGGTAACCATCAACCTCAGTTCGCGAGAGAGAGAGATTGGGTTCTTTGAGACTCGCCTGGAATAATATGAAATCAACCATAATTAAAAAATAACTCCGTATTTTGCACATCGATGTGTACTTCCTCAAGTACTATGTATATAATATCGACAGGGTTGGAACGTATTTACTATTTTCCTAAATAATTTACGTACGTACGTATTCCGTCATTATTACTCGTAACATTAATGCGCAATCACATATCTCCAGTAAGCACTATTCAGACACATAGGTACACATACATGCCCAAACACACACACACACACACACATAGAAATACACAGAAACAGACACATACACTTATACACACTTTTTTCATATACCTTTTTATCTTTACCATCATTGCCTAGCATTGTACTAACCCCGCCCGGTTAAATGTATATATAACCATTTACTAGATATTACATAGAAACATGTCATTGGTACCGATCCTTTTAATAATTTTCTAAAACCTTGTAAATAGTACATCACTCATTTTAAACATGTACTGTTTGTTTTTGAAATAAATAAAAATAAATATTTTTTCCATATTAACAATTTTAACTCGAAGGTCACCGATCGAAAAGTAGCCAATGCTCTCAACATTATTTGTTTATTGCTACACACATTTTGGAAAACGCCTGTCTTTGCAATAGATTACGGCGTGATAAACTAAAATTCCATGTCACGGGCTTTATCTCTTAGCCATTAAGCTCTCGAGTAAAATATCACGTCGTAAACAAATTTACTGTTTGGCTGGTGAGAATATTCTGCCAAATAATCACAATCTGAAGATATTTCAATATCATCCCGGCGGGAAAACATGCTGAATATGTCAATATTATACAATTTGCTTTATATATTGTGACTTTGCATTCACTTGAATATGGAAATGCCAAATCTGGCAGCAAATATGAATCTTTTCCGGGTTTACACATCGTAAACGGGTACATTATGTTGATGATAAATTTGCAGTGAACACTGTATGCCTACGAGTTGTTTGCAGTGCAAACTTCTATGATGGTTTTTCTTAACCGTTTGTTATATTGATTATGAAAACGATCATGGCAATGGAATGCAAACCTGGAAAATGTTTAGAAAAGCTTCGGGTCACCGACTTTTTGTTTTTTGTTTTTTTTTTGTTTTCTTTTTTGTTTTTGTGTTTGTTTTTTTTTTGTTTTTTTTTGTTTTTTGTTTGTTTGTTTTGTTTTTTTTTTTTTAATGTTAAGTAACAACATTATGTTTTATGATAAATTAATCACTTTGTATTTTTCTCATTGTTTCATATTTAACATTTATATTTCATGACAATCTTTAATGTTTTTTGCCTGCTTGCTTCTACTATTAGGATACTCAATTTTCATAACATCTTCGACACACTTTAAAGAAATAAAATTTAAAAACATAAACATACATTAACTAACTAACTAACTAACCATCACGCAGTTTTCCCGCAGGGGTAGGCAGAGAGGACGGACCGCCAAACCACTCGATCTTGGCATACACTTCTTGCTTCATTCACACTCATATAACGCCTCATACATTCTCTTCTGTTATTCCGACTTCTGACATGGCCCGACTCAAGTATTTGTTTCACTTGGTCGTGCCATGTCTTCCTCGGGCGTCCCCGGCTTCTTCTTCCATTCACATTCACGTCATACATTCTTCTTAGACTCCTTTCTTCGTTCATTCGCTCTACATGCCTAAACAATCTAAGCGTCAGTTTCTTAATCTTACTCATTACGCTTACATCAGCCTTGCATTCTTTACGAATCTAAATATTTTTCACACGATCACATATGGTTTACCACACATTCGTCTCAGAGATCTCATTTCTACGGCATTCAGTTTACTTTCATCCTTCCTCTGCCAAATCCATGCCTCACTGCCATACATCAGTGTTGGTATCAGCACTCTATTGTGGACTGCTAGCTTCGCTAGGTAAACATACGTATGCAACAATATTACCATTCCTTTTTTTTTATGAGTACTACACAGGTTGCTCCCAAGCGTCTGGAGCTAGTGAGACTACGGCATCCCCAATTGGGGTATATTGTGACGCTGAAGGTAGAAATGAGAGAAAGCAGATGTGGAAGAAGAGGTGTGGGGAAGTATACCTGTCTATTCAGATCTGGTCACCATACACGGCTAAAGTCATTTCAACCAAAGTTTCGATTCTGAATGGTGGTCTTTCACCAGGACGATACTGAAAGTATCTGTCACTCTGGGACGTAACGAAAATATTTTACATATTATTTTAAATATTATTCTTATTCATAAATAACATAAATCAATGAAATAAGTTTTACTTATGCACGTCAGGATTAGAACCTCCGACCTCCGGATTCGTATCCAAGGATTGTAACTACTCAACCACTGATAAATATAATAGATTATAAAATATATTTTACATTACAGTAGATATAACTAAAGTTCAGTTGCTGTAATCATTACAGATAGCCAAAACCAAAGTATGTTTTTCCAAACAACAAGAAATAGCCATTTATAAAGTTGCTTGATTCAAAAAGTTTGGTTATTTTGTTTAGTACAAGTGTTAAAAAAACACAAACTTTTTTTCGTTATTTTCTAAACTTTTTTTCTTATTGACATGATATTACTATCACTATTAGTTACATGGATATTTCAAAGCTCCATAGCACGAGATGAAAACGACCCATCGCACCAGAAATAGCAGAGTTGTGAATCAACAATTTCTGAGGATTCATGCAATCAGATTCCCGAGTATAAATTATATAATTTTAGATTTAATTTTGGAAAATGTAGCACTGTTATAATAGGCAAGTCATTTTAGAGAGCGCACGTTTGAATGTATTTGTGCTTACCGATAGTATCGATCTCAAACTGGTTCGAATTAGTTTGGAACGATAATATTAGAATACTCACTGGGTGCGTATCGACGTTTGTCATAATATCCAAACATCGTCGTTGCAATTTGATTAAGTCGATGTAGTTAAGTTTCTTTTAACAAAATTAGGCTATGATTTTTAAAATTGAGTCAAAAATAAAAATCTGCTCATGGTAAACCATTGACTACCCTACCTTATTTGCATAAATGATATTAAAATTTATAAAATGTTTGCAAGAAATTAATCTACACTTTCAGAAATACGCGCGTTCCAGACACACATGCCATATTCTAATGTTGACTGTATTCCACACAAAAATATACATGTGTGCGCAATACGTATTCAAGGGAAGACTCATTTGTGTAAGTGTTGAAAAAGACCGTGCCTTTCGGAACAAATAACAAATGTAGTCATCAGTGCCATCTGTTGGTATCTTTATTAATAAGCAGAATTTTACTAACGAAATAATCATATTATGTTGACTTTCTTTCATACAATTGTGCGGTCATATATTGAAGTTTCATATATAATCGTATAGTAACTAGCTGATGTGTACCCGGCATTGCTTGGGATAATTTTTTTTTTTGGAATAAAGTTATGAAGTTGTGCATTCTTGGTTGTCGTTTGGGTACCATGATTGATTTAATACCGATCTACTATCTCCGAACAAAGAAACAAAAAAACAATCAGTCGAAAATTTTATTGGATTGGAAAAAAATTACTTTTTCAAAACTCGTTTAAATAAAAAAAAAGTTCTCAAGTACTTGTGTTTTCAACTTGACTACTTGTGTTTTCAATTTAAAAAAAAAATTCTATCGAAAGAAACCTTCTTCTTTTGAACACAGACTTGATAACAGACAGACAGACAAACATTCATTTTTTATGTATAGAGATTAGCTTGCAATGTGCATAAATGTAGCGGTTATTTAGATATTTGATATTAATAATAACAATTAATAAGAATTGGATGATTTTTATAGCGCCGTTTTTGTGAAAAATCACCCCAAGGGCGCTGTACAAATATTGCTTCCTATTATTTATCTAATTATATACAAACAGATACAGGCAGGTCGTTTCAGATGAACACAGTTTTATTAGAAAACTTAAGTACAGAAATGATGAATTTTACAGTTGCTATTTTATCCTCCTTTTCTATTGATGTTACATTTATAAGAAGATTGGTGGCACAAGAAGAGTTCGTATTTATTGAAATATTTATAATTTTTAGGACCGTAAAATATTTATAAAATTACCTTAAAAAGCGTTAAGTAATCCCAACCAACATTGGATAAAGCCAGCAGCTTAGCCATCGTTAGCGAAAATTTATCACCTCTGTGGTAAGTTTTTTTTAATATCAATTAATTCGATGTTTTTCCACTATCTACCCTGATTAAAAACGCTATGCACACCACCGCTTAATATATGCTTTGAATCGGAAAACATCGTTAAAAAGGAAAATATATTTTTTTTCCATCCAGTACACCACTACAGAAGCAATAATCTGTTTATTCTGATTATGTACCCAGAAAAAATGTTATATTGTTTAATGGTATTTCGCATAGGTAACTACAATAATTTTTGATGACGAAATTAACTGCCGCGTTGGTGCTCACTTTAACCATAACAAATACACAATGTCCCATCGGAGCAGAGCGACGTGCTTTAACTATACGTTTGAATACTGTTATATTATTCCACCCCGGTCTTCCCATTTCCTATTGCGGGTTGTTCGGTATGGTAGTCGTAACCAGAAGTTACTGGGGTCCCATATGTCCTGGCTGAATTATTCAGCATGTATCGAAGTGTTTTAAGGTACGACGTGTACTTAATATTATCAAAATAATGATCAAGAAATTTCTCAACTGGGGTAGGCAGATATGATGGAATGCAATATCATGAAAATATGCTCTTAAATAAAATAATATGTATTTCGAAATCAATTGAAAAATACTTTGTATTCACGAATTTCTTAATATACACATATCATCATCGTGTTTCGAAAGCGATGCTTTCTTCACCAGGAATACTCGTATAGAGAATACTAAAAAATGAAGTTATAGAAGAAAGAAAGCCATTTTCAAACTGCAGATTATTAAATTTGATTTAAATTAAATTAAAACAAAAAAAAAACACGTGTATCATTTATTCCATCATTTGTTTATACTTGACATTATTATTTTTTTAGCATTCTATATATTCCTGATGAAGAAAGCACCTCTTTCGAAACACTTTGATATGTGTATATTAATAGAGTGGTTAGTAAAAAATAATTTTTAATTAATTTATTATTAATGATGCCTCAGAGTGAATACAAATCTTTTGAAGAAATTATAATATGTATTTCAAATTATTTGAATAACTTATTGAAGTTATGAACCTCATTGTTATATTTAATTATTGAAGAAAATATTAACAAATCTCAAATGAAAACACGAAATGGAAAAGAACAAAAAAAAGTGTCAGTCACTTCTGAGAATCTAACCTCTGTCTTACCGGGACAACTCTGTAACCACTGAGTCAATCTGATCTTATATTTTCCATCATTTCTATCGATATCATATTTCAATCTTATAATTACTAATATTATTCTCTGTATATATTATTCTTTGGGCGCTATCTTTTTGTACGATTGCAAAGTTCTACCTGAATATATAATCTACATAGCGTTGCAGTCAGACAGAAGTTCTGGGTTCGATTCCCAGATGCGATCATTACCTTTTTATTTTCTGTCTTTTTTGTTTTATATTTTCATTTGAGATTTGTTAATTTTATCTTCAATTATTTAATATGTATTCATTTGATCTTTGTGTGTTATTTTTTTTATGTACATATATTTTTTAATAAGTCATTAACCCCGAGACAATATTCAAAGGAGACCTTTTATTAAGCATTGAAAAGAAATTGAAACCGTTACCCGCTGTATCGAACTCAACACGTTCGACTGCTAGTCGAGTGAATTACCCAGCGGGCTATCGAAAAAAACTCACACGGTACTGCCATTATACCAATTCATCGGATGAGAGCAACTCAAGTATTTGTTTTCATTAATTGTGCCATACCTTTCTCGGACGTCCCCGTCTTCTCCATCTATCCATTTAATTTCATACACCTTACAGATAAATCAATTCATGTATGAATTGGCACACTGTTTAAAAGTGATTTTAATAAAATTAAACACAATGATTAAGCAGATTGGGTTAGATTAGATTTTTAGGCTAGTTTTTTTTATTATTTATTCTTGTGGTATTTTTAATTAATTTATTTATTTGATTATACGCGAATCTGGGGTTTTACCCGGATTTTTAGTACAATGCAATTAACCATTAAAAATATAGCAAAATTTTAAACCTTAAATTAAAGAAGAATTAAAAAAAATATTAAGATTAACATAAAATATTTCTTTATTTTATATATTTATCGTTACGAAGACGGTTTACATCGCTCCCGTGAGCACCCAGGCCATAGGCCCATTGTAATATCTCCCATTTTATCTTATTCCTTTGACAGTAACCCGGTCCCTTTGATAAAGTTCACCAGGGTTGTCATTGGATATTCGGCTGTCTCTTGGTTCGACAATACGTCTTCCCAGGTAACTGAGCCTTCTTCCCACCAAGGCGGGACATTGGCACCATAAGCGAATTGGAGTCTCTTCATTCTCTTCACATTTCCTGCATCTATTGGTGTTTTCCACTCCTGAACTCAACAGCTGAATGTGTCTTCTGAGGGGACAGTGTCCCCTTAGTAGTCCTACCAGCTCCCTCAATGAGTTACAGTCTATATTGAGTAGTTACCTAGTTCGTTTGGGGTTAGGTTCGTTTGCGAGTACTTACAATTTTACAGTTACACAAAATAGAATACTAAAACAATATTATAACACAAATCATTAACGCTACATTATCCAAGCTATGATAATTAATTGTTGGATTCATCAAACTGCAGGTATAAATGACGCTTTACGTCATAAATGGAGTGAGCAAATATATCAACAATACCTGTAAAGTTGTTCAAATCATGCATCCTATTGGTTAGTGAGTGTGACTGATAGTTGTGGGCATGTTGCAGAAAAGTGTTACTATTTGTTTTATGTTCCTCGTCGGTACGTATAATTTAATAGTGGCGACGATGGCAGGGCAGCCAATTTTTTGGTAAATGATTTTATACAATACAACTAGGTCTGAAATATTTCTCCAGGCAGCGTAATCGGATGCAATCGATTCGTTTGTCGAGTCCCGAATTTATGGCATTGGTGATAATTTAATATAATTTCATGTATTTTTATGTAAGATATCATAATGAGTATTAAAAAAATCATATTTTTGACTTTATATCACTTTTAAAGTGTCCCGATTGAGATGCCCCCCCCCCCACTGGCCTTTAAAGATGTGATGGCCCGCCCTTCCTTCGTTTATGATTTAATTTAGCAATAGACTTCCGTTCGCGCCACCGATTTAAGATGACTCCTCTACTGCTGCCTTAAATTTTCCTAACTAATGTGATCGGAAAACTCTTTGTAGTTTTCCTTTCAATTTGAGGTTTTTCTCCTCCTTGGCCAGCGTGTAACGTCTAGCCCTATGCTAACATTCGAGTGTTTCCGATTTTCACGATTTTTGCGGAAAATTACGCACTAGAATGTGGTCAATTTGCCAAGCTTTTCGCGAGTCTACGTTGTGTTTGATTTTTGTTTCAGACTATTGGAAAAACAAGGCCTTATTTTGTGGTAACCCCTATTCTTTGTAGCGTAGGCAGACTCTCGCTACTATTGACAGAATTCGTTTTCCTAACATTCCTATCTTAGATTTTAATGTTCTGAACTCTCTTTTATTATCCTACTATGCAATCTACGTTAATTTCCTATAGCATTTTCCTAACTTTACCCCTAAATTTTCTCTTTTTTTTTTCTATCGTGAGTTTTAATGGTAAAACTTAGCTTCTGGGCTGTACTAATTGCACTATTCCTGATCTATATAATACGACGTAGTTTCAATTTTAAATTTGGTATACATAAATGCAATGATCACAGTATTATCGCCTTTCCTCACCGTACTAAGTGTTATTCTACATGCGCTAGTTTCAATAAATTTCATGGTTAAAAGGTACAGTTTTACTTGTTTTGGCGCCATCTCCATCCTCTGCTAAATTTGGGAAAATTACATGATTAGGTTTTAGTTTTCACAGCTTTTGTTATGATGAGAGATCGAATACGGCTTGTTTCGCTGCAATTAATTCGGCTCCAGACCTACCCCTAAAGTACTCAGATGACCACGTTTCCGGTCAGTAACTCTCTCCTCACAGACGTACAGCCTGACCAAACGGTAACCTCTTCTTTTAGTTCTTGCGCTATTGGTCATCCCCTGTACCGCGACGGAAAGAGCACCTTCCTTATCCATGGGTCCGAGACCCTCCGAATTCCCGTCCTCCCGACAGTTACATTTAAAGGAGATCAAACCGGTTCCGTCCCCTCGTCAAACAGCATTAGATACTTGCGATTTTTTTGCAAAGTCCGGGTTGAAAGGCCGTCCCCCGCATCAAGAGTTCAGAGATAACCACGCTTAAATCAGCAATTATTTCTGCCCAATCGATAGGTACAAATTATAAATATATGTAAACAATACGAGTTTTTATAATCCACAATACTCTAGTTTTCTCCAGAAAATTGTGGATCTGACATCTCCAACACAGGTCGTGAATCTGTGCCAGATATTCAGATATACTACATATTAACATACATAAAAGTGATAATACAATATACATGATATACTACTTTTTGGTTTGGTTGACAGATTGGTTTAATGAGACCCTGCTATCTCATGTAGTTTGAATTTAACTGTAGATTGATTTTTGTTTGGAGAAAAGGTAGGACTCCAAAAAGCCCAAAATTCGCAAGGCCTGAACCTTGAAAACCTAAGTCGAAGATAAAATTAATTTTATAACATAACTTGGGAAAGTTTCGTCGACGAATGATTATGCTAATTTTTATATTTTTCTATAATGTGGGTTTTGTTTGTTCTTTCGAACTCATCAATATGTTCTAACGGATGTGGAGCGCCTTTGAATTGAATCTTTCCATAAAAATGGCGCTATAAAAATATTTATGTACGCAAACTACAAATACGTGATTACTAAAATATGATAATTCTTCGCAAAAGATGATAGTTATTTTTCAATTAAATGTCGACGTTTGTTAAGGTACTTATTCTTCGTAAGATGTACTGAAATTCGAATATATATACATACTTATACGTATCTACATACTTCGATAAAAGGAGGGTGTGGTTTGAAATATTGACCTAGTTTTAATAACAGTCGAGGATGTGTGTCATTGAGATATGCGACAGTTATTAGGTGTCAGAGACCCCCGTCAGGAAGCATAACAATTAGGATTCATTGGTTTATTTTAGAATGATAACGATCTTTGAATTAATAAAAATCGTTTGGGATGTTGATAATTAGTAACGTTAGTTTTCGAATTTAGGTGTTAGGGAAAATATATATTAATAAAATAATTAGTTTTTATAGGAAATATACATAAATATAATAAATGGTTTTATATATATATATTAAACATTGTATATACCTAAACATAAAATAAATAACGGCCATATAGATTTGATAGATACATTATACACTTTCTATATATATATACCTATACACACATACATACTCTTAGTAAAGGCCAAGTTTTTAGCCGAAGTTATTTCACTATACGACTAGGAAAATACACACGTACATCAGGAAAGCGGTTAGCGAATAAACTGTCTCTCATGTCCCTTCGTCTCGCAGAAAAACAGGTAGGTATCTACCGGAAATTATTATAAATACCTAAATGTATTTATGTAAAAATAGGTATTTTTGAATATTTTAAAGTCAAGTACTGGTAATGAGTGAGACAATTGAATTATCTATAGTACTCGTTTAATTATAATTCAATGCGAAAGGAAAGGTTTATCGTAAAATATCTTATGAAGGTAGATGTACCCGCTGGGTATCATAAAATGTACTTGAACACAAATATTTGATTAGAACGGCTTTGATCAAGTATACAAAACATTTACTTATAATAAATAACGGTCGTATAGTATTGACCTATATATTAAACATTAAATATAAATATATATTTATACATATAATATATGCACTTATACATCATTAGAAATATAATTCAAGTCACCGTCCTCTTCTTCCCAGGGAACCTGAAAACTTTTATTAAATTATTGGTTGACTCACCTGAACTCCCGACAAATTTCATAATTTTTCCAGACGGGATATACACGCCAATTATGAAGTTTGGGAAAATATTGAACTTCCCTGCCTGGTATGTTTAATCTAATTTAGAAATATTTACTTAATACAATCTAGTGTTTCCTAATTTCAATTCGTGATCTACCGATTTGTACTATTTCTTCAAATTTAAGGATCTCTCAATCCGAATATTATTAAACAATATTTAATTTTTGTTGTTTTATTTTCCTATTTTATTCACTTTGACGTACGGAACAAATTCGATTTTACCAATCCTATCTCCACCGAATTATTTGAATTTGAATATCTTTCGTTATAAATATTTTGTCTATTTAAATTTTTTGATTGCTTTTGCTCTCACGTAATTCTCTCTACAAACTATTAATTAAATCCGTAAACCGAACGCTTGGTAATATTTTAGAGCTTTATTATTTTTCTTTGACGAAATTAATCCCACGCTAGGTATTAAAAATGAATTATAAGAATCTTTTAGAGACTAGGACTCAGCTGTTTTCAAACGTCGAGCACTTATCTCACTGTTTCAAACTCCTCATTTTACTATTAAATTTTATGATTGAAAATCCCTTCAAGAAAATTTTAAACGCAATTATATTTAATTCCTGTCACAACTCGCAAAAATTCAGTTCAACACAAAATATGAATTAAATCACATTTCATTTAAACAATTTTAATTAATTCACAGAAGCAATTTTTAAAAATCTTTAAACAAATAACTTCATTAATTTTAGAAATTTTCAATATTTATTAAATTATTATTATGATCACACTGCTCTAAAAGTTTTGAGAAAATTAAATTAAATATTTTGTTATCAACTTTAATTGCAACTTTTAGAATCTTCAACGTAATTAAGTATTATTAATTTTTAGGAAATTTCACTATTTATGAAACTATTATTGAATTAGATCAACAAGAGAATTTATTTTAATATAATATTAATTCGAACACTCAAAACACTTTATTTATTATAAGACGAAATTTTTGAAGTCCAGAAAAACACTT
>JAHDVE020007967.1:0-12549 GCA_022606495.2 Halesus radiatus | reverse complement strand
AAAAAAGTTTTATATGTGTGCTATTATATCATTATAATGGAATTCCACCATGATTATCAGTGTCAAAAATAGGAATATTGTAAACTTACTAACTTGTAGTAATTCCCATTTTTTTCATCCAGGTAGTGCATCCGCCCTCGAGATCCAGGTGATAAACATACCAGCCGTGGCGGACACGAGACAGCCTACCCGTCTCTTTTGCTCCTACGACACATCGCCTCTCGGGCTCTATTCAGTCAAATGGTACGTGGACGACCGGGAGTTCTTCAGATATGTCCCATCACACGTGGTAAGTAGTGAATTGTCATAATATTTATTACGGATATCTAAAATGCATGGAAATTTGTGGAAAACCGGAGGGATGTTATTTTATTTTAAGAAAAAACTTTCCATGTGAACATATTTGTCTCAAGAACATTTTGTTAAATCCAGACAGTTACCAACTGTTACTTACTTTTTAAAATTCCTATTATAAATTTATTATTTAATATTATTACAATTTTAATTAATTACTTGCCTTCTTTCACCACTTATTGTTATTTTTTGTTTGTGTCTGTAATTTGTTTATAATTTCTTTACACTTTTAATTATTTTTTACTATATTCTTTGTCCCGATGAGTGAAGCTTTGCCTCTGAAACATGTAGATATTTAGGTATTACAAACAATGGTGTAAAAAAGCTTCTTCTATTTAATTATATTCGGAAATATTTTGTTTAAACCACCGTTAAATATATAAAAATCAACATATTTCGGAAGTGAAGCTTCCCTCATCAGGATACATACTGAGAAATAATTATAAGAAAAGACACATAATTATAGTAAAAATTTAATAATGTAAGAATAGACAAATTGCAAACATAAACAAAAATTAATAATAACTGATGAAAGTAGGTAAGTAATTAAACATTGTTATTATTTTTCTATATTTATTATTTACTAATGGCACCGTCTATAAGAGGGCTGCGCATTCTTCTGAAGATCTGCGAAGAGTTTGCTGAAGAAACAAACATGTCTTATAACCCCAATAAAACAGCTCTGTTGGTCATAAGATATAGACAAGGCCCGACTAGTATTCCTGCAGCTACCCTGAATGGTGTGATCCTGAAGGTGACTGAAGAAACCAAATACCTAGGACACATAATCACCAGTACTCTGATGGATGATGATGACATTGATAGGCAAAGACGAGCCCTCAGCGTAAAATCGAATATGCTCAGTAGAAGATTTCGCCTTTGTAGTACCGCTGTGAAAAGGACTCTATTCCTTGCCTTCTGCGCAACGTTGTACACCTGCGAACTCTGGGCAAACTACAAAAAGAGTAGTATGGAAAGACTTCGTGTACAGTATAATAACGCCTTCCGCATAATGTTTGGCCTCCCCAGATACTGCAGTGCTTCCAGTATGTTGGGCGAGTTTCCGGTTTTGCAGCCCTTATAAGATCCAGGGTGGCTGGAATGAGGGAAAGAATAAACAGCTCCAGGAATATCCTCATCATGGAAGCCCGCCTCAGTCCAGCCTCCAGCATCGACGCATACTGGACAAATATATTGGCCTCTCACAATATAAATGCCACAGCACCCTAAAGGAGTTTTTTTAATCTTATTTAGTTAAATTCTTATTTTTTTTATTTATTTTATTTTTTTTATTTTAATTTTTGTTTTATGTGTGATGTATCACCTTATACTACTGTCTTATAATTATTTAACTTTTTTTTTTAAACTCTTGTACATATTTTGTATATTTTTTATAACTATTGCATGTAAATTTTATATGGAATGTGTGGGACTGCACTAACCTCCCCACATACCGGAATAAACATTTATTATTATTATTAATTGATAAACTAAAGTTCTTAAAAACTTAAGACAAGATTTTTGTGCATAGCGCAAAGGGTAACAATTATTATTTTATAAACAATAATTATTAATCTAAAACACTCATCCAAATTGAAAAAACCTTCCGAGCAAAGATAAATGTCGCCGGCAGGACTCGAACCCGCACCCTTCTAATGTCCGGTCAGATGCTCTACCGTTGAGCTACGTCGGCTTATCGCAAACCCGCCAAGTTAATCAATATATACTAGTGTTCCATTCAATAATTACTGTTTTTATTATATTTTCACCTGTAAACAACCAACTTTATTAGTATGAGAGAGGCTTGTAACGGCTAAATCCCTCAAATAGATGGCGTCGAGACAAATTATGTCTACATTTTATTGGTGAAAATTGCTTTGACTTGTCAAATATTTATTAATTGATAAACTAAAGTTCTTAAAAACTTAAGACAAGATTTTGTGCATAGCGCAAAGGGTAACAATTATTATTTTTATAAACAATAATTATTAATCTAAAACACTCATCCAAATTGAAAAAAACCTTCCGAGCAAAGATAAATGTCGCCGGCAGGACTCGAACCCGCACCCTTCTAATGTCCGGTTAGATGCTCTACCGTTGAGCTACGTCGGCTTAATAAAGTTGGTTGTTTACAGGTGAAAATATAATAAAAACAGTAATTATTGAATGGAACACTAGTATATATTGATTAACTTGGCGGGTTTGTGATAAACCGACGTAGCTCAACGGTAGAGCATCTGACCGGACATTAGAAAGGTGCGGGTTCGAGTCCTGCCGGCGACATTTATCTTTGCTCGGAAGGTTTTTTCAATTTGGATGAGTGTTTTAGATTAATAATTATTGTATATAAAAATAATAATTTATTATTATTATTATTTGTCTATTCTTGTCATTATTTCTCAGTGCACTGTGCATCCTGAAGTGGGAAACTTTGCTTCCGAAACATGTTGATATTTATATAATAAACAGCGGTGTAAACTAAGTATTTCATATACTCGTATAGATATATTTTAATGTATAGCTAAGTTCCAAGTGAAATAAAAAATGGATAGCTTAGTTTTCAGTAAAATAAAGAAATGACTTATAGCATATTTAGAGTAATATGTAAAAAAAAATCTGAATGAAATAAGTATTAGATACAAACAGTAGGTATATAAATTTGTAAAACAAATACGTAAGTTATATTAGACCAAATGAAGTGGAACGATTTTAAGCTTAATAAAAAAAATTAAAAAGTTGTATTAGATGCTACATTTTTTGCTTTGTAAACTTATTTATTTAAGTGGAAGACCGTTACAGAGGTTTTTATATTGATTAAAAAAATCACATTTAAATGAAATTCCACCACAAATTGCAGCTTCAAAATTAGAAATAATATTAGATACAATCAATGACCCTTATCTTTTACATAAATATTACATATACCAAAGATCTTATTTAAATAGTTAACTAGTCTAAAGATGTCCGTTATAGGGTGAAGCCGGTCAGCTGAATAATTAAAAAAAAGCGAAAAAAGGTTTTTACTCAAAAGGTCGTACTGGTGTACTAACATGTTCTCCCTTTTCAGCCCAGCCCATTCCTGGTGTTTCCCCTGCACGAGTTCGACATTCAGGAGCCGGAGCTGGACCAGTGCGACAACCACCGCTGCGGCGTTAACCTGGCCATGAAGTCCGTCAACGCCTCGGGCACATACTCCTGTGAGGTGTCCACCGAGACGCCCTTCAGATATATCAGAGAGGCGAGAAACGTGTCCGTTATGAGTGAGTATAATTCTTATGCATATCTAATCTTCAACATTCTTCAGGGGATTGATGAGATGAGGCCTCTCCAGTGTAAGTGTGGTCTCACCCTCAGTTTCCGAAAGACTGTAATATTGGCCGTTTAGGGATTTACAGTAGGTACATAGCTTATATAATGGCGTTTGTGGAAGATGTGAACAATAATGGTTAAACTTACCCTTATTTTAATTGTACTATATTTGGAAAACCATAAAAAAAAAACAAAAACAAAACAAAAACAAAAATAGGCCCTGCTAAAAACCAGTTGCACTCCGGGCTCCAGAATATGTACCTGAGCAGTGACCTTTTTGTTAATTACTAAAACTATATAATATGTTAAAATAAAATATTTTATTGACAAATAGGCGTTTTTATTACTATTTTTATTAGTTTAAAATAATTATGAAGAATGGTAAATATGTACAAAAACTGAACCAATAATAGATTTTCACCCAAGTGTATTAATTATTCAATTCGGGAAGGGAATGGATCTAGTCTGTGCAGAGTAATATGTATTGTGTGAATTAAATTTATTATATTTAGGTACAAGGTGCTGAGTTAAATAAGTCGAACTGTTTTGTTTGGTTTGTTCGATGGGTACTCTTAATTGAATTCGGTCAAGTAGTGCAGAGCAATCTGTCATAGAGGTGACTTTTTTTGGAAAAACAGTACGTCTGCGGAATTTCTTTTATTCCGACGGTAGTTTATTATTTATAATGTTTGTTACATTTTACAATTAAAATCAATACAAATTTATAATTTTGATTTTGGATACATGATAAACGAGTAAATAGGTAAACAAAGAAATGTCAGTATTTTTTTATTGCTGCGTTCAGAGCGGTTTCCGCTAGTGGCGCTAGTGTATTGCACGCGTTTTTGTCTGTAGTGGCAGCAGACTAATCGACACCTACATATTTGTTGCCTATTACAAGAGAAAAGAAAATAATGACCACTATTAATGAGCTCTGTTGACAGAGTCTATATTAAGGTTAAACGAAAGGTGAAATTCAAATATTTTAGAAAAAATACTTTTAGCACCTAGTGCTTTTAAATATCGAAATGAATTGTTTGTGAACGGATGTACATACAGAATATGAAATGGAAAAAATTGTTATATCAAGTTTAATGCTCAAGTCCTTCAAGAAACTTAGAAAATTAGTGGTTATGTTGGTTTCAAAATATTATAATGTATTTATATAAGTTTCAAGAAGGACTTGAGCTTTAAATCTACAGTAACAAAGTTTATCCCGTTTCTTATTCTGTGTGTATATTCACCAACAAACAATTCATTTCATTATTTAAAAGCGTTACTTGCTAAAAGTATTTTTTCTTAAATTTATAAATTAGCGCCATCTGTGATCGCTTATTAAGTTTCGTTCAGCCTTAATCCTACTGTTATATATAGGGAAAAAACTGTACCGGAAACTACCCTTAGCATTCACATATTAAGCGAACACGTGCTAACACGATTGACGTTTGTAATCTTACTAATATAGTAGTAAAGAATAATAAATTGCCCTCTTTAAAACAAGTTTTAAATTACAACTTCTCGCGTAAAAGGACTATTTTTTTACGGTACGGTACTTCACACAGGAGACCTTGAAGGAAATAATTTCCCTGAAGGCCTATATCATCTTTGGGATACTGTGTGGAGGGTCTTTTAGAGGATAGGAAGGAGTGAACTTGGGTCTTGAAGGGCCGAGCTGTTGAACATAGGAACGAGTCGTAAAAGCGAGCTGTTCTCATGTGACAAATGTCGACTGTGTGCAAATGTTGGGCACGCGTTTTGCGTGTTTCCCGACTATGCACCCGTGCCGAAGGGATCAACAACTCTAGTTACTCAGAGCATCTTCCATTAAAATACCGGTAAAACAAGGACAGCATTCCCACCTGACGTCTGTGCTCTAAAGATTACAATCCGTTTGTTAAGATCGGCGAATCTATCAAACGGACCGCCCGTTTCTGCACAGAGTCAAGGGTTTTTTTTTAGATATTTTGGGACTCTCGGCCAGAGATGACTGCGAAATTCTACAGTGGGGCGCACTTGTGATTTGTACAGGGTCAACAGTTGTGTACTATTAACCTTTTAGGTGGCACATGTATTTTTTTTAAATGCTGGAGTAGTGTCGATAATCCATGAATATATATATTTTTTATTTTAATTACTTTTATTTTTAGACACATGTTCTCAATAATGTGACGTAATTTTAGAACCGTGGGTAACGCGTGACGAATTTTATGGCTCGAGCTAAATATCGTTTTGTGGCACTCAAGTACAATAATGTGTCGGAACGATATATCGTTCGGTGGCAAGGGTTAAAGTATCTGCGGGCTCTGTACAATACGCCCAACTTCTGAGAGGCTAACTTTACTTTGGTCGATGGAGCCCCATACCTGAGCTGGTCACTTAAGGTTACACTAAGCACATCAATGGAGGGATTGTTGGGAAGATTACTGTCTACTAAAAGCGCCTCTAGCAACGGATGCAAATTGTATAGGCACGTTGTTCGATTTTCCGAAGCCTGTTAAAATTTTCAATACATTCAGATTTTCACATTATTGATTGCAGATCTTCTCCTTTCTATTAAAAATGCAACATACTCGTACATAATAATGGAATATCTTAACATTTCCAAATTACTCAGCATTTTTCCTGATTACTGAGATATTGTTTATTTTCAAGTAGGTACCTACAAGTTTAATCCTCATTGGTGATCTAGTAATAGACTATTACTTCTACTGTTGACGTACCTGCTTAATAGTTAAATGCGTAAAGGGTACACTTGAAGTAATTAATGATTTTGGTATACAAATTCCACAACCACCAACTGCAGCAAAAAACGCAGTATAAATTAATGTTTCATATTATCGTTTTCATTACGAACTTACTCGTACCTGTTGAATGTATTTAAAAGTTTGTGCTTCTCGAAGTTCAATTTTGTAGTTTTGGAATCGGTAGGTACTTCATCGTACTTTCAGAGGAGGGTCCTTTGTGCGCACACACCTCCATTTGATTCGAACAAGAAGATGTGATAAGAAGAAGCATAGAGAGGCTAAAAGAGGAGTGCATAATACGAGGATACAATAAAAGGCCAGGAGAGTCAAAGTAGTGGCCAGAAGAACTAAGAAAAACCAAGAAGATGTAAGAAGAGGCGAGAAGAGACTAAAATAAAAGATTATGATAGAAGCTTGAGGTAAAAAGAAACAGAAGGCAAAAAGAAGCGGGAAGCGAGAAACGAAAACCAATGCTCAAATAATTCATTTATTTCTACCCATACTAAATTCAAAAATTGATTTATTTGGTTGCCATGTGTACCGGTCGATTAATATCCAACCTCCTTCCTATCAACAGAGCACGTGTTCCAATTCCTAACAAAACAGTGCACCCTGGTGTACCGGTCGCACCGAGACAGGAGTGTTTCTGGCTAGGGTGATACATTCGTATCGTATGATAAAAGATTTATTATTTTATTACTTGAGTAAATACTTAAATATCCGGCATGCAAGAAATTAAGTTTGGGCAAGACACGCAGCCTTCTTGGATGTCAGGGTCCAGGCAATTTATAAGGTGGCATTGGTTAACCCGGGTATAAAATCTGTGGACGATCCTGAAAACCCAAGAGATGTTTAAGGAAAGGCCTTTCAGATAAATCCGGGAACGCGTCTGTTATCAGAAAGTTGTTAATTGATCAATTCTGTCAATTTCATGGAAGACAAAACACAATTATCTATACAAGATCATTATTGCGACGATGAATTTGATGCCACTAGGGTGCGGTCCATTGAAACATTCATATTATAGCTTGCGGTTTACCAGGATACTAGCATTATGGCTTTGCGGTAAATCGAGAAATTTATTTCAAGTTTGATCAAATTAATGTTACAATGAAATAAAACTTAGTAGCGTACCCTTGCACTATATAATACATATGTGGCACACCCGTTACTCTTTTTTAATACTAAGATATTAGACTCCTAAGTTTTGCTTCTCCACAATGAATATGGAAAACTATATAATCATGAATCAAGGAATTTTATTTACTGCAAATAAATTTTAATTTTATGACTGCCTAATAAGATTGTTAAATTTTGTGGAACAGAGTGGTGGGTGCAGCACTCTCTGCTGCATTAAAAGAGGATATGAAGGATTAATATTTTGAAAAATTGTATCTTCCATTTTCTTCTACCTACTTATAAACACGTATAAAGAAGAGTGTTTGTGTATTTGTTTTATATAAAAATCTACAGTTTTATATAAAAACAAATAAAATTTTGCACACTTCACCTTCAAATAAGAGGACGGTCCCAGTCTACATGATAATTCTTAAATCCACCCCCATCCTCTCTTACACTCTTAATTCAGAATGTTGGTACTTCTTGACGAAATTTTGTACACATGACGTTCAAAATGAGTGGTAAACTACTGAATAGGGTATAGGTAAAACATCACGACCTCAAAACTTCCCTCCGAACTACTCATAACTCCAGGAGACGCCGGGTACTTGAGCAAGTAACGTAGTATTACAAAAATAAATTTAATGCACATGTATAATTAGAACTTATATTACGAGTGGTGGCTTGAGGGAAATTCTCCTTCTGTGATGTAGGGACATGCTGTGCCGCTGGGCACCAGCCTGGACCAGGGTGTTCTCGAATTTCCGAAAGTACCGACTCATTTCAGCTACTCTGTCGCGCTTCAAAAATGCGAAATCATGTTACGGTAACTTTCCTTCTTATATTAACAAACTGTAGTAGTCTTAAAAGACTATGGTTTGTTTATTGCAGTATTTTATTTAGTTTTTGATATAACCACGTCAGATTGAGTTCTGGTATTTTTCCAGAGTGTTTTTAAAGGTATAGTTTACTATGGTGTAACTATAATTTATATATGTATTTAAAATGATGTTGTATTCACCACTTTATTAATATACACATATCTACATGTTTCGAAAGCGATGTTTATTCATCAGGAATATATAGAATACTAAAAAATAATAATGTCAAGTATGGAAAAATGATAAATAAAGAGCAGAATAATTTAAGAATAGAAAAATTATAAACATTAACAAAAATTGATTAAAGTATTTAAGTAATTAATCGACAAATGTTAATAAAAAAATATTATAAAACATTGAATAACAAAGTTATATTAGAAATTAAAAAAGAAATTATTTTTGTTATTAATTTTAACATGAAAATAAATTCAAGAGATAGTTATTAAAAAAAATTTGATTATTAATTAAATTCAATTCACTATTAATGCTTTTTCTGATTTAAAAAATTTCAAATTTGTCTAATTGTAAACAGGTTGTATTTATATGTAAAATAAGTATTAAAATAATACCTTGGTGTTTTCGAAACATATAGATATGTATATATTACTAAAGTGGTTAATACAAAATAATTTAAAATTAATTTATTAATAATGACCCCATAAAGTGAATACCACAGACTCTGATTTAAGCTTATCTAGGTTTTGTCAATTAGACAACTTTACGTCAAATCATCTATTCTTCAAAACTTCATATTCAAACTTCACATTTCCTTACAATTCCAGTTATCAATAATAACCAGGTCTTAAAAAACCTAACCCTTGTTACAAAGCGGATCAGTCCGAGCGGTTCTGTATTTAAATTACAGATTTCTATTTAACTAATTCCCCAGTTTACTAATAAATCAAACAATATTTACACCAATTCCGCTGGATCATCTCAGGAGATGTATACTTGTTTGTTTAGCGCCCTTGAGGTGATTTTTCACAAAAACGGCGCTGTACAAATCATCCAATTATTATTATTATTATTATTATTATTGTAGTTCGATTATGGTCAATTTCAGAAATCGCTATCTTCCAGGAGTTTATAAATACATAATTCAAGGAAAGATTCTACTTAAAAGATAAAAAATAAAATAAAATAATGGTTAAAGGTTCTTAAAGGTACAATGAAGAACAGTTCTCTTTTGGTACAAAAATGTCTTACGATTAAGCCTATATTTGAGCAAATGAAGTTACGCTTCTAGGAAAAGCTATTGATCTCCTGGTGGATGCATTTAGAATTTGATATACTGATTCGAAATCTATCATCGGAAAACGCAACATGAATACGCCAAAACTTGTAATGAAATTAAAATAAACATTACACCGGCCACACCTGGCCATCTCGAAATGCAGAAAATCACAACAAGTTGATAAATTATCACTGAGATGCAACAAACACCACTTTTTTCTAATTAACGACATACTCTCAAAGTATCAGTTAAAATAATGATTTTACTACATACTTGGAGCAGCTACATAACGTGAATATTTCTTTCACGCTTAAAATCCGAGAGCCCTTGCCAAGGCTCCAGAGCGCCAAACTGAGCTTTGAAGCCCCTCTCCTTAATGCCTCTAACTAATGACCACGACCTTCGTTGTTACCATCAGCCGAGACAAATATTAAAAATCAAGAACTTGACGGTAAAAATAACGGAGCTAAATGTAAAACTGCCTCGTTCATTACATCCCTTACATCCCATTAAAGCACACCACCCACGGACAAAGATTCTTTAAGTACTACGTCATTAAACTGTTTAACTGCACGCCTTACTCTTTGAAACAACCTTCAAATAATATACCAAAACATATTTAAAAAAAAAAAAACAGATCTGAAACTGGACAAAAATTAAAGTTACATAATTTGTCCAAACCCTAATGACCCCAAACCAAACAAAACAAATTAGTAGTTATATAGTATAATAGATCTTAAAACACGGATTGTTACTATGTAAATATTACTAATATATATTTTTAAATGCTTACAAATATTCTTTCATATATTTTATTCGCTTTTCCTCTAAATTGCTTCATTAAGTTCTTTTCAAGTAGCATCCTTTTTTTTCACTTTATTGTTATTATGTCTAGATTGCGGGTTCAAATCCTGACGTGCGCAAGTAAATTTTATTTAATTAATTTGTACTCTTTCACAATTAATTCATTTAAAAATAATATGCAGTATATTTGCGCACGTTCCAGACTGGAAGATACTTTCAGTATGGCCCTGGTGAAAGACACCCATTCAGAATTGAAATGTTGGTTGAAATGGCTTTTAGCCGTGTTTGGTGACCAGATCTGAATAGCCAGGTATTTCCCCATCTTCCTTTTCCCCTTCTACTTCCCCTCCTCAATACCTTCAGCCACACATTACCCAATTGGGAATGCCATAATCTCACTGGCTCCAGATGGTTGGGAGCAGTTGGGACTCTTGTGGGGTAGCACAGGCAGCACAGGCTCTCCTAGTGAGGTGTTCACGAAACATTACACTAAACCAATTACATACAGTTTCTCATTACTTTACACTCCACTGTCATATTTTATGCTAATAGGATAATTTGTATTACTTGCACGTATCTAATTTATGTCTCCGTATAACTGTACAAGAATAGAAGTAAAATAAATACATTTAGAATACATACTGTTAAACGTAGAACTTAATTCATAACACCCATTCTTAACATGAAATATTTTAGGTGCATTTGGAACCATAAAAGATATGCAGTTCGAATATCATAATATGTTTTAAAAAGTACAAATCTTAAGCGGAACGGCTGTGCGGCCTGTTTCATAGAAAACTTAATTTTGGATTGAACTTAATTGGCCAAAATACTCACATAAACCTAATGAACTTTTTTTTTCATCAAAAATAGTACGTAAATATCTAGTACGGATTAGAAGTAATTTTTTTTATTTTTGTTTTACACTACGAAATATAGGCCAATAAAGGAACTGATTGGCATCTTTAATAATTAATTCAGTGAAAATATAAAAAAAAACATAAAATAATAAAAAAAACGCATTAAAATAAGCATTATGGTTGACTTTAAATTAAATTAAAAACGACCAATTTAGGTTGGAATACAAATTTCCCGTACATAATTTACAATATCGACCCGAAAAAACGTTTTTTTTTTAAATGTTTCGTTTTTTGTATTTTTATTCACGTAATAATATCTACATAACGAATATGATAGTTTTAAAAATAAATACGATAAACCCACAAATAATTTTCTAATTTGCACCTAAAATAATGAAAAAAAAATGTTTGAAGGCCTATATTTAATAATTTAAAACAAAAATAAATAAAATACTTCCCATTCATACTAGATATTTACAAAACCTTTAATTAAAAAAATATATCATTCAGTTTGAATGGGTATTTTGGCCTCAAATCCAATATTAAGTTATGTATGAAACAGGCACGGCAGCCGTTCCTCTTAATGGTACACTGATTATGTTTTTATTAATTTTATTTTAGTTATTTGTACATTTGAGTAAGATAAGCTTTTGGTATATAATACATTATGAATACGTAAATTTTTATCAACAGTAAGTAATGTATCTAACATTTTCGTGCTTGTATTTTGCGCATAATGCCCTATTTTTATTGTTCACGTAAAACATCACTCTTAACCCTTTTATCTCCATGATTGGCCTTTATAAAAATGGTTAGATTGTATCTGCTTAATTCGGGATCGCTAAGTATAATTACATGGCCTATTCGACGTCAAATTGCCTAATTCTCCGAATCTTTTTATCGCGTATCTTAGATTTCCTCGGTAGTTTTTTCTAGTTTGTCTGGTTAAACGTTTTTTAGAGTAGTTTTAGTACAATCGGTAAGTACAAAACTCCCTCTATTTGAACATTAAAGAAAAAAATGTTTTCCGCTCTTTTTTAATGGCAGGAAAAGGAAACAATTATTTTGACAATTTTCTAGTGACTATCAGCTCAACAGAGCACTTGAAATGTAAGCAATTGCCATCCAGAAAGTATCTATAAATTCAACTAATCATGCGTAATATTATGATTATGAATACAATGATTACTTCACTATTGTGTACAGCTAATAAATACTGTGTAGTAGGTAGTTGATAATAAAAA